>JAODKN010000093.1:5146601-5159185 GCA_026774425.1 Petrocephalus zakoni
CCATGATTGTGCATGACTGTCCATGATTGTGCATGACCGTCCATGATTATGAATGACTGTCCATGATTGTGCATGACTGTCCTTTTCACATCTGATTATCATCTAGGTCTTATGATTATTATTAAGCAAAAATAAAAACTGCAGCGAAAGAACAAGGTGATTTATGTCCATCTATAGGCATTATTCTCCTATAGGCTGAGTATGGGCCAAATGCAATGGACATGTGTAGGTAGTGATGATGGAGAAGGGTATTGAAAGATAAAAAATGGCTTCACATCCTCTTTGAGTGGGTTTATATTTTGGGGTGTACGATTGTGATGCCTAGCCATTTGGTTCCCTGCTGGAATCACGGCAGCTCTCACTTCTCCTTGCTCACGTTACTCTTCCCTCAAAGCCAGCCCTGCTAGTAGACCCACAGCTCCGAGCGGGTCTTGCATCACACATTTTCCCCATGGTCCTCCAGATCTGGAATGTGGTGGAACGGGGTGATATCGGCTGCACCCCGGGTGGAGGTCGGGACAGCGTGGGAGTGTTCAGCGATGCTGGTCTGATGTTCCACTCCAACAACATAAAGGTCACAGACACACGACAAGGTATCATCATCATTATCATCATCATCATAATCTTCTTCTTCTTCTCCTCCTTCTTCTTGTTTTTTCAGCCCCTGGTCTGTCTGAACTTTGTTCTCTATATATCGCAATGTTCCAAAGGTTGTGTTTGTGGGGATTCGGATCAATTCTCTCTCTGTTTGCTGTCTGTGAGATAAACTAGTGAGGGTACATTTCCAGAATCAAAAGCCATGCTATTTGCTCTCAGGAACAGGAATGGAATTTCCAGAATTGATCACTTCTGTAGTTTGGAGGCACTGATAGCTTGGCATATACAAGTCAGGTCACATACTAACATCACCTGACACAGGGCTGCCAACTTTGATCAGCTGGCTGGAGTCAGATTTTCAATTCAAGACAAGCTTGCATACACATGCACACGTATTTACATGTATGTAAGAGTTTTATTACCTTGTAAATGCCTGTAGGGTTTGCAAACAACCCCAACGCTTTTGAGGTAGCTAGTTTTAGGTTTGTTATGGAATAATACAGATTTGCCAAAATTTCTTTCATGAGCGTGAGAGTCTGAAAGCAAGTGTCACATTAGATGCATTAACAACCCAGTCTGACAGCCAACATAGTTTCTGTGTATTCTGTTCTAAGGTCATACAATATTTCATGTCTTTGGGTGCTGGATAGAGGCCTTGGCTGGCCATGAAATGACTGGCAGTGAAAGATCGGGCTTGGCAGGTGGGGACAGACCACATTTTTGCTCCCTAGGAGCTGGGAGGGAGCATAAACGTGGACGTGGTCCCAGAGGCCCAGACTGGAAAACACTTGTTTAGCGGGTAGCACTGTTGACTGTCACCTCCAGGGTTGGCTGTTCTAATCCTGTCACTGCTCTACTTGTGTGGAAGTCTCCATGTTCTCTCCTTCTGTAACCCAAAGACACGTAGTGAGGCTAATTAGCATCTCGAAATTGCCCATTGTGCATGCGAGTGCATGCCCCGCAATGGCCTGTCTTGGCCCCTGTAATTCCTGAAAGAGACTCCAGGCTCACCTTGTACTGAGGGTTATGGGAATGAATGGAGGCTCTGAAAAGAATCCTTAACTGGGCCCAAAGGACAGACCTGGATAAAGTGATCCAGGGGCCATGGATTACCATGCAGGCTTCTGCAAAAGTTCAGAGCCATCTAGCCTCAGGTGTTTTAGTTGAGGTGCCATGTCACATAATTTTACCACAGTCCAGTCATGTACCATGGGGCTGATATATAGTGTTTGGTCAATCTGTCTCGTTGACCCATTTCTCAGAGCTAACAGATGCCAAAAACATACTTGTAGACTTCTTTATGGCCTACACAGCCTGGGTGTTTCTAAAGGGATCTCCACTGTGTACCCTGTGCAGTGAAAACATAACACCCCATGTCAACAGAATATTTTGATTCTGTATTACATATAACTCAATGTTTTTTCCAGGCTAACCATCACCTTGCATTGGATAAACAGTTATACAAGATGGGAGGTTGGACATAGGCTTGAGCAGTATTATGGTATACTGCAGTATATATGCAGATAATAGTCACTCTGAGGATTTTATCATTTGAAATACTGTAATACCATTGCTGCAGCAAACACCCTAAAATATCATATCGAATACTAGCTGGACATCACACTTTAAAATGGCTGCATATTCCATTCTTTTGTTCCACTGTTCACCTGCAGGCATTAAATGTGGCAAGTCATCCAGAAGGAGGCGTTCTGTGAAGATGCTACAGAACAGGTCTACTCTTGGTGAGTGACTAATGATACCACTGTGATAGCACCAGTATAAAGCCGCACAACTGCCTCTGTTCTGTGCCATAGCCCTGCATTCTTATTTGTGTGACCTTTGGAAAAAGCGATCTTCTGATTCTACAAAAGAAAAATAAGTCATTAGTCCAGTTTCATAGTCTGTACAGAATTTTGATATTATATTGGAAGATAACATGAATTTTATAAGGAAATCAAGCAGAAAACAGCAGAAGAATGTTTTGGTGCTAAAACATAATGGAGCTGGGGAGTAGATTATGGACATTGGAATAACGTTGTGCGTGGACGTTCCTAGTGCTATGCTGTGTAAAAAATCTGCATATTGAAAGGGCGACGGAGAGGAACTGAGTACAGCTCTCTGGGTTGGGGTTCCAGAGCAATAAACGACTCATTTGTTTGAGTGGATTTGAATGGCATTACGTAGAATAAAGATGGTGGCACAGGGAGACCGTTCACTGCTTTTGACACATTGTCAAAGAAGTGCAAACTCGTCATTCCCAAAAGCAAAAATGATAAATCATTTCCTCCTTTTTTAACTTGCACAGCTACTACGGTGTTTACCTTTAGCACGTGTTTCTCAATGCAGTCCTTGGGGACCCACAGACAATCCACATTTTTGCTCCCTCCCAGCTCCCTGCCAGAGAGGCCACATTTTTGCTCCCTACTAGGAGCTGGGAGGGAGCAAAAATGTGGACTCTCTGTGGGCCCCCGAGGACTGGACTGGGAAAGACTACCCTTAGCGGTAAATAGCTGTGAGACATGTGTTTTCCATGCCGGTACACTGAGCCCAAGCACCAGTACTCAGTTACCAAATGTTTCTATTCCATTGCCTCAGAGGAGCAGTACAAAGACCACACCCTGCGGAGATGCTGTCAGGACGGCATGCGGGACATCCCCATGGACTACTCCTGTGTCCGGAGATCGCGCTACGTGACGGAGGGGATCGAGTGTGTCCGAGCCTTTCTGTTCTGCTGCTCACAGTACCGGGGAGAAGAGCTGGATGGCTACATACCCACTACCACTACCGCTACTATTTCTGCTATGGCCCGCCAGGTTCCCATTTTACCGGGCCGGGTGAAAGTCATGATTAAAAAATTTATGCTGCAATCCAAACCTTCAGGTAATTAAACCTGCAACATAAATATCTACGTATTTTCAATGACTGGTGTCATTTAGCAGCTATGGCCATGTTCGAATTCAGGTGGGTGTAACACTTGAGGCGTTACATCGCAGCGTTACAACGAGGCTGTTCCATTTCAAAGGCTCCTTCAAATGCAGTCTAGAAATGCGTCCTTCATTTGTTGAGTCACAAAAGATCCACTTGATGGATACTTTGCAGCCCAACGTATCCCAAGTTCTGTTGTGCAGTGGGAAAGTGGGTGTGTCCTGGCTAGGCGTTAGGAGAGGTGCTTCGTGACTCAACGGTTAGGGCGTTAGGGAATAGCTGGTGATGCAAATAGGAAATTATCTGTAGGTCAAATCTTCTTATTTGACTATGTTTTCTGTTCGACCTTCGAAGAATGCAGCCTACAAAGTCTACATCTTCATAGACCGCCTCCCTTGAAGGATGCAGCCACTGAATTCAGACACAGCCTAGGACACAGAACGTTATGCACAAATGAACTGTTGTCTTTGTGGTGCCTCCTCCCGTCTGATTATTTATGGGGTTTCATTATAACAGTACAATCTATGCCGATTGATGCGGCTAGACAAAAGGAAGAAGAGGAGGAGGAGGAGGAGGAGGAAGAAGACGAAGATGATGGTGTGGTCAAAGAGCGCGATGTCTATGTCCGCTCAAAGTTCTTCGAGACCTGGCTGTGGAATGAAATCAGTCTGCCGCACAGTCCGGCTAGCAGCCATGGAGATGGGTATGAGGCCGTTTAACGTCCCTGTAGCCATGAGTTTCTGGGGCCAAAGGAAGCGTCCTGTTATACAGTACTCACTGCTCATTGGTCATCATGGCTCAATATGGCTAGTATGAATAACATCACAAGACCAGGGAATGACTATTAGTATATCCTGACATATTCTGATAAATTACAGTATATGGTATGAGTTTGGCACGGGTCTCGTTCATGGGAGTGCAGGGTACACAGGTGCCAAGTCTCGTGGTTTTTAGCTCATTATCCTCCCCTCGCCTTTATTGCTTTCACCAAAACTGATGTTTCTTTTTATCCCACTGTTTTTATTGCACCCTAACCCAAGGCTGACGTGTGTGAGGGCAGCACATTTCACCGGTTAATGCTTGAGAACACAGATTTATAACCTAATCATTTCTGGTCCACTTCCAAAGAGGCCTCTCTTTGTGCATTTTAGAGAGGTGTCAATATGCGCTAACCATTTCAGGTCATTGTAAGCAATAAAAGCCTGCTAGTTGCCACATTGAAGGGTTTTGCTTGCTCGTGCTTATTTCACGTCTCTCTGTTTCTTGCGGCCCTGTCCACAGATTGGCGTCGCATACCGTGACGTCGGCCCTTCCTGACTCCATCACGACGTGGGGCATTCTTGCCGTTGGGTCGTCTCCCACCAAAGGTAGCCATACCCCTATTTGGCAGACAGAGCCTTTGTGTGAATGAAAAGACTCCCTTGGATTCATGTCATGTGCACAGTCACATTACTACAGATGCTTTTAAGATTTTTATTCTGCATAGAGAATTTTAGTTCTGTATAGAGGCTTCATACTTATGTTGTTTCTGGTACATGTAAGCCTACGGTACGTCAGTATGACACTGCCCACTATATTGACTTTATCTCCAGGGTTTTGTGTAGCAGAGCCCTATAATATCGTGGCCAGGAAGGACTTCTTCGTGGACCTGCGACTGCCGTATTCTGTAGCTAGAAATGAGCAGGTGGAGGTCAAAGCGGTCATCCACAATTACAACGATCAAGACATGAAGGCAAGCTTACGGCCCAATGCATGTACCCGTGACCTTCTCCACGTCTTCTGCAGTCTAGTGGGATTTGTTTCCATTGCGTAAAATCTCTTCATTCCATGTGGAGTCCACTGCTCCTAATCATTATGAATTTCAATTTCAAATAGGTTTCAATTTCAATAAGTACTTATTGCATAATATTTTGAATTGCTATTGATGTGCTGCCCATATTGTTGAGAATTTCTTTAGCAAATGTAGACATCAATCCATCTGTTCATCCTCTAACCCCTTATCTTGGTCAAGATCAGGGGGGCCTGTAACGTAACCCAGGCAACCAAGGGCACTAGGATGGGGTATACCCTTTACATAGCAAGAGTCAGACATATAACTGACTAATCACAGTCGTATTTTGACATAATTTTATTTCAGGGGCATATACCGGGGTGGGCCCACATGGGCACTGGCCCCACGTGAAAGCTGATTGGCCCCTGGGATAGCCCCTCCCCTTTGGCACAGCTGTATGAATTATGACCTCTGTTATGCTCCTCATCTTAAAAAATACTAGAATCAGCCCTGCTTTAATTACTTTTAGCATCACTTTATTTGTTACTTGTCACAAAGACTGACTTTACCACAAAGTAGCCCTTGCCTCATAACTCAGATGACCATTCTTCAAACGTCGTCCTTGCAGAGATGCTGTACCAGTCCTCAGTGTCTGCATTTCTGTTCCAGGTCATCGTGATCCTCTACAAGACAACAGATATCTGCAGCGTGGCCTTCACTGAGGATCACCAGCAGGAGGTGAGCCTCCCTGCCCAGTCCTCAAGGGCCATCCCATACACCATCATCCCGCTGAAGGCCGGATCGCTGGAGCTCGAGGTCAAAGTCCTCGGTCGCGGTTTCACTGGACACGATGGCGTGAGGAAGCGACTCCGTGTTGTGGTGAGTCCCCAGTTAGCCAGCTCCAAATATTTCATTTTATCTGTTGACTCCTCTTCCTGCTGAATTCTTCATTCTTGGCTTGTCGGTGAACTCATGGCTTGTTCTCTACCTTCCATGTGACCAGCTGGGTTTATTGTCTGCACATCACCCACTGCCCACGTGTCTGTTTTTGTCTTTAGTTGGAGGGAGTACAGAGGACCAAAGTTCAAAGTTTTGTTTTGAACCCGTCACTCAAAGGTGACACGGGTGAGTATTCAAGTCCACTTTTAAAATGGCAATTTTAAGAATATTTTACTCTCTACATTTTTTCTATGAATGAAGAATGGAGAATTTATTGTGCAGTATGGTGCATGTACTTCAGGAAAAGTATTGAAGGGTCAGTGATGATAAGAGATGATCTCTGATCTGTGTAGCGTCATGTGTCTCAACCCTTTCCCAACCCAGTCTTTTTTGCTGTGGATCGTGACATTGTCATTGTTTCTATGGAAATATTCGTAGATGGGAAGCAAATGGTAAAGATTTCCAACATCAAGGTGGATTCTGTGGTGCCCAATTCGATCCCAGAGACATACATCAATGTCCGAGGTGAGCATTTCAGAGAGAATCGAGGAAAAAAATGTAATTTTTGCTACCCTTTTAAAGGCTGTGTAAGATCCTGAGTTGCCAGTGTAGAAAATCTCTCAGGTAGCATTGAAATTATAAAGAGCCTATTGTAGTGGCCCTGTGCTTGGCCTTACATCTTTAGGATTGGGGGTTTGAATCCCACATCTATGTTGGTATTTCTTCTGATACATCAGCTCTCCAATGACATGCAGTCAGGAGGATGCATGGCTCTAAATATCCCATAATATCTGATTGTGGATGGAAGTACATGCCCAGCTTCAGAGGTGTCTCCTGCTTTGACACCCAAGGTGTCTCCTGCCTTGTGATCCATGATTCCTGGTTTAGGTGGTTGTGAAGAGGGGATGGATGGATGAGCGTATTATGGGCAGTAGAGTATAAGAAATGTGGGAAAATGTGTTTCCCTGCACTACAGCCATACAAGATCTCCTATGTGTCTGTACGTCATCCTGACCCTCATCATTCCACCCACCGGCCCGTGGCAGGTAACGTGCTGGCCGACACCATCGACAATTCCATCAGCGACGACTCCCTGGCCTCTCTGTTGCGCATGCCGGGTGGCTGTGTGGAGCAGAACCTGGCCAGCATCACGCTGCCCCTCATCGCCACGCATTACCTGGACCGGGCGCGGCAGTGGGAGAGCGTAGGGGTGCAGCGGCGTCTCGAAGCCGCCACCTACATCCGGAAAGGTGAGGGTACGGGTGGAGGGGTCAAAGCACCAAAGCAACAAAAACAGCGACAGTGATGGATTCCATGACCTCACATCTGACATGGGGGCTTCGAAGCAATGGCAGGGTGTGAATGCAAGCCCGTCGTTCCTCTTCTATATGGTTTGAAAAATCTGTCATGTTAGCATTTAGCTCCGTCTATAGACCCCTCCAAACAAAACGACTGGCTAATGCCACCAATTAACTCTCATCCCTCCAGGTTATGAGAAACAGTTGGCATATGCCAAGAAAGACAACTCATACCCGCCGTATCGCAATGAAGGATCAAGCACATGGTAACATCAGTCTATTGCAAATGGGGCCTAATTAAGAGCAGGTTAAGGTCACTGTGTTTAGTAACAGTTACCAAATTAGTGCTTTATGATGTTTTATACTAAACAGTAAAGGTAATACGCTCATACAACTGCTGACCCCTCCCATCACTATCTAGGATAACAGCATACGTGGTCAAGGTCTTTTCCATGGCCTACCCCATTGTAAGTGTCAATCAGGAGCACCTGTGTGGCCCCCTGCTCTACCTACTGAAGCAGAAGCAGCAGTCGGACGGATCCTTCAAAGAGGACAATCCAGTCTACGCAGCCGCCATGACAGTGAGCCACGTCTCTCTAATACAATCTCTTATTGGCTGATTGCCATTGTTGTCATACTGCTAATTTGCTATTGTTTGTTCCTCTGTTTAATTCAATTAATCGCCATGCCAGTATAGCCCTAACAGAAAGGTCAGTTTATCTTGACCTTTTACATTGAGAGGCTCCATTGCATCCCAGAAGTAAATTCCAGCTTTGCACATTTATATTCGCTTGCCAGTGAGTGGTAAGATGTAGTCACCCTGACGTTGTTTAGTCTTGGATGTGTGACAGGAGCATGCCACCCTCCGTCACTCTGTTTCACCCTCTCACGTTGACCCCAGGGAGGCGTGCAAGGGGCAGAGTCCACAGCCACCCTGACAGCCTTCGTCTTGATCGCCATGTCGGAGGCCAAGGCTGTGGTGGACTGCCATGAACCTGGCTTTTCGACAGAGGTGCCTGCCCCGGGACAGGGAAAGGGCTTTCCCCATTCACAGACTGGAGAAGTGCTATATTAGAACTGGGAGATGGGCACAGATGACTCACTGATACGTGCATCTGCTGGTTTTTTATCTAACAGTTCACTCTTTGTTGGTGGCAGATCAGTCCTTATCCAGGACTTGTGTGTCCTCATGAGTTGCTACACAGGATGATAGATTATTGTGCTCTTTCTCAGGCATTATCATTGTTAATTATTCATATGGGATATAGATATTAGTACCTGTGTGTCCTAATGGATCATAAATCTGTTTGATTGTTTGTATGTTGTGGTTTTGTGCATCTTCCTGTCACCTATCTTCCAGAACCAAATGAGGAAATCCACAAGCTACTTGAGAAATCAGCTGCCGCAGCTTAACCGTCCCTATTCCGTGGCCATCGCAGCATACGCCCTGGCCATGATGGGCGAGGACCGAGGCTTCCTCAGAGACCAGATGCAGAGGGCTGCTTCTACAGGTAATGTGCTTTCAGGTTTGCCTCTGTAATGCACACAACGCATGTTTTAGTTCATTTAACGTCGACTTATCGAAGTATCTATCACAAAAACCACAGCATCCATTACAAAAAGTTTTGGTTAATAAGAATGCAAATCAAATCCAATCAAATCAGGCCAAACCCTGTGCACACAAGTTTTGAGAGTCAGGCAGAATACTGTGCCAAACAGTATTAAGAACATTTCTGTCTTCAGAAATGATTAATATCAAGGAAATATTATCTTATCTAGTATCTGATCCTACAACTTCTTGTCCGTAGATCTGACCCACTGGCCAGACTCAGACAACTCCCTGTTCACCCTGGAGGCCACCGGCTATGCGTTACTTGCCCATGTGAAAATCGGGGAGATGGAGCGGGCAGGTCCCATCTTCCATTGGCTCAATGAAAGACGAAAACAAGGCGGAGGCTATGGCTCCACACAGGTTAACTGAACAGCCTTGGGAGGGATTTGAGGCCTGGTCAGAGTAATATGGCACAGAGCTAGTGGTGACCCACATGTTATCTATCTGCATTGCCAGCCCACCATGGTGGTCCTGCAGGGTCTGTCAAACTACCTGATCCAGAAGCCTCCTCCTGAAGACCTGAGCCTCAACGTGGCTTTAAGCATCCATGGGCGCAGGGATACAACCTGGTCTTTCAACCCCAAGACGGCCTACCTGGCTCGCTCCACCAAGGTACTGTAATGAGCTACCAGAAAGAGCCATGTGCCCTTAGGACAGAATTTCACGATCCAGACCTTGTGGGACCCACAGCTGGTCAGCATTATTACTTCCTCCAAGCTCCCTGTCGGATTTCTGCTCACTCCCAGCTCCCAGGTCCCTGAGGACCAGATTGGGAAACATTGCCTTAGGATGACCCAACCAGTCTGACCTGTACAATCTTTCCAACAGGCTACAGTTTCTATCCTTCGTACAACAGACATTTGTTTTTGTTGATTGTTTTGTTGATATTTATATCAAAAGTATTATTTAATATTTTATATAATTTTTTTTTATTACTGATGTCACATAGACAACTATGAACCAGGAATTTACAGTGGAAGCTTCTGGAAAAGGTCAAGGCATCCTTGAGGTATGTTTCCAGTTGGGAGCCAGTGAGCCCATCCTTCTGCCAACATATTTCTCACTTGTAATTGTAGAGGACTGGTGACCTTCATCTCGCAGTCCCTTTTCCCAGATTGTGACCGTCTACAACGAGCTGCCTGATGACCATGACAAAGAAACCTGCAAGGACTTTGAATTGGAGGTCTCCATAAAAGAGACGAGCAGTGGTAGGCTTTGCTTTACGCACTATCAGTGTGAATCTCTTGGAGGAGTATAGACTTCTAAGCATGAAATACTTCTACTCCCCCTGGAGCTGTCATTATGTATGTGTGTGCAGGACTTGCTCTTTCCTACATAACTAAATGAAACAAGGCAGCTTTGTGATTCTGTGTGCTTCCTTCAAGGAAATCCTTCCCCGGATAATGAGCGGTCATACAGACTCGACATCAATGTGAGGTGAGGAATGCAGAGAATAGAACTCATTCTATAGGCAACTGGAAAAAACACCAACATTTAATCAGCATTGACCTATTCGAAGATATAGAATGACATGATGCTTTTGTGGGGAGTTTCTCGGGGTTCTCCGGTTTCCCCCCATGGTCCAAAAACATGCTAAAGTGAATTGGTGTTACCAGATTGTCCATAGGTGTCTGAATGTGTGTCTGAATGGTGTATGTGCCCTGCAAGAAGTTGGCGCCCCCTCCTGGGTTATTCCCTGCCTTGCAGCAGGAATAAACTCCAGATTCTCACAACCCTGCATAGGATTGGATGGATAGATGAATGAATGGATTATGTTATTATTAGAATGATTGGTGCTACTTAATATCCAAGTTATTTTTTTTATTGTCTTGCATTCTTGCTTTGGTGCTAATTTAAAAATAGTCCTTAAGCTTGAGCTATTCTGGTAATAAATTCTTTTCATTGATGATACACAGCAATGCCAATCTCCTTTGCATTTTTTCAGTATTATAGTGACTCCTGGTAAATCTTTATGACTCAGGGTCTCTACTTGGGATCAACTCTTAATCGTTTCTGAAGTAAAGTGAGCTCTCCTCCTCACACCCATTTTCTGCCACCTTTGATGTCAGAGCACTGGGACAGGGTGAGGTCAGAATGGCTGTCCTGGATGTTACCCTTCCCACCGGATTCGTCCCAGAAACCAAAGACCTTGAAGTGGTGAGATGGCACCAATAATAACAGCAACAGTAACCTTTTAGGTTATGAATAATGAACGATAATCAACGGTCTGCTGCTCGCCATGTTTGACTAATTCTCACAATAAATCAAGGAATTTCCTAAAGATGTTGACCACTTTTTAAATTTTAATTATATTCACTTTATTAATTTGTTCAGCAGACATTTGAGTCCATAGTGATTTGCCATGCAGACAATCGTAATATATTTTTATAGTAATAAATAAGTTAATACTAAAGTACAAATCATAAACAAATACAATTAGTACTTGTGATAAAACATGCGTCACAATATATTAATGATGAAAAAACATGTGTTATTCATTGCGTGTTCCTTCAGTAGGTCCTTCAGTAGTTCCTTCAGTAGGTCCTTCAGTAGGTCCTTCAGTAGTTCCTTCAGTAGTTCCTTCAGTAGTTCCTTCAGTAGTTCCTTCAGTAGGTCCTTCAGTAGTTCCTTCAGTAGGTCCTTCAGTAGTTCCTTCAGTAGTTCCTTCAGTAGGTCCTTCAGTAGTTCCTTCAGTAGGTCCTTCAGTAGTTGACACAAGTTTACAGAATTAATATATATAATAAATATAGTACCTGCTTCTGATAAAACATGTCATAATTCATTAACCTTTGAATGAATTAACATGAGATCAATATGCAACTAAGACTAAGTAATAGCATAATACTATATTATTTGTGTCCTATCAAGTAAAGTGTTACCATCTTTAGTAATTCAGTATGGCTCGTTTTAGGTCCCTTGTATCCTTGAATAAGGCTAGTGACTTCCTCTCAGCTTTGCTCTCCTGTGCTCCTGCAGTTGACCAACTCCGTGGATCGCTACATTAACAATTATGAGATTGTGGACAGTCTAAGCGACAGGGGATCCCTTATCATTCACCTCTTCAAGGTAACTATAACAACCATGGTTGTCATGCACCTTCACGTCCACATTGCTATTGCAATACACCATGTCACTGGTCACGAGTACCAGCGAAAGGATTGGCCATCAACCCGACCATACATATACACAAACATCACATTATAGGGCAGTGATCATCAACTGGCGGCCCGCGGGCCGAGTCTGGCCCGCTGAACCGTTCAATCCGGTTCAGCGGATTGAATTCAGTTTTGTAATGAAATGAAAAAAGTATAAACATTAAACATAATGTTAAGTAGGGCTGTGCGATCTCGGATCGCGATCTCCCCGCGATCTTATGGCGCATGCGCAGTAATCACCAGGGCTTCCGATGACGGGCGAAACATTTGGGAGGACGCCAGCTTTT
>JAODKN010000093.1:5187324-5197483 GCA_026774425.1 Petrocephalus zakoni
ATCTCCTCCATCTATGTTCTGTGCCCCCCCCCCCCCCCCCAAAAAAAAGAATATTGTTAAATTTATGCATGTGTTACAGTCCATACCAGACATTGATGGAAATGTGATATGGGGCAGAGTGGTGCTGCAGAACAGAGAACAGTAGACTTCTCCACCATACCTTGACATAACTCAGCATAAGCAATTACCCATGCTTGGACCTCTGAACTGGAAATGAGAGGTTGCTATGGTGAAAATGCCTGAACCGTGGACAAAGAAAATGCTTTTGCTTGTTGGATGTCATTCTGCCAAGTTGTGCAGCGTCGGGTCAAGCAGAAGTCACTGCTTGTAGAACATGCAACCATATGCATGTGGAGCTGACTTCCTTAAGGCTGTTTGTAATGCAGTGGAAAATAATATGTGGAATATTACAGCTGCAAAATCAGACAGATACCTGCTTTGGGCTTCTTTTAACCTTTATAGAATATTGTACAAATCTGTTTTATCTTTAAGTCAATTATTTTGCTAATAATCAAAAGAAGATAATGCTATGCATTGTGATTGGATTCACACAAACTGACTCTGGTTCCATTCCTGCAGCTATTTTCTGTTGAATATTTCTCTTGAAACTATTAACAGAAGTTATTTTTTTAGTTCCAAAACAAAATATTACAGTGCTTTACAGTCATAGCCAGCGTCTCATGCCTCTTGTGATCCATAAATGATCTCATGGACTGGCAGCATAAATGTCTTAGGTAATGTATAAACATAAGCTGTTTGGAAACATGTACTATACATGACCTTGCTGAAGTGCGTATTTTGAAAAATGGGCAAAAGAATTATGTTACTTAGGAACCATGTCTGATGAAAGGTGAACTTATTGGGGAATGATTAAAATAGTGTGACTGTAATTGTAAAAGGATGCAGCCAGGGACAGTGGATTGTAGGGGTATGGTTGGACTCCCAGTGCTTATTCAGAGATCTCAGACATACTAAAAGCATAAAAATAGAAGCTTTTTAGCAGTCATTGTCTTTTGATTATTTAGGAGTTCTTCTTAAATCCTACTGTGTCTTTTTACTTTCTAAGTTTTAAGCAATTACTGCGATTACTAGAGTCTAACGAGATTACATTGAATAATGGGCATGTTCTAATATGATGGACTATGTTTGGAGCTTTGTAATAGAGGAATACATTTGAAGTGAAGGTGCTTAATCGTCATTGTTGACGCACCACAGCACGCAACAACGAAATGTGTCCTCTGCTTTTAGCCCATGTGACACTGTGACACAGCAGGGTGAGCGCCCGGGGAGCAGTGCTTGGGGATGGTACCTTGCTCAGGGTACCTCAGTGGTACTTGTGGGTCGGGGACTTGAACCAGCAATCTTTCGACTATGTGGTTACATCCCTAAGCATTACACCACCTGCCTGCCCCTTCCAATGCCCTGTTCAGTTTAGATACATTATAGCACTTAATGTGCCCACCTTTTGCTCATTGGTCAAAGCACTGCCACAGTCCAACGTGTTAATATTTGGACTTACGGTCATTGAAATTTTACCCATTCTGCAAAAGTTGGACCGGAGCACTGCTAATTGGTTGGATATCACCACTGCTGTGCCCGGTGAAGGCTGCATAAACACCTAATTTCTGACCTGCTTTAAGCCCACTCATTTAATATTCAATATTTTGTACTTTATCAAATACGGGTATATTTCCTGTATCAAAAAGGTTGGGGATAGATGCCCATAAACAAGCAGGTTGGCCTTTGAAGTGCCAGATGGGTCCTTTCCCTGTTGTACGGGCGAGCATGGTCACTGATGCCCCAATCGCTTTAGTAAATGCACAGCCTTATACGGGACGCCACTGCAGAAGCAGCACTTGAGCCACAGTACAGCTAACACTTAGACTTGACATTAAAAATTGAGATGAGGAAGTTTTTACGCTTGTTTTGGCTTGTTACGCTTCTGTCTTGGAGAGCGAGCGTTAATCCGGCCCGGGGAGCTCGGCAGGTCTGTCAGCTGCTAGGATGGTGTCCAGCCGTAGAGTCAGACCCGAGGGTCGCTTCTGGTAAGAGACCAATTAGAGGGTAACACTCTGCACTCAAGACCGCTGAATGTGGCCGCTGGAGCCTGGGCGTCCTTGCTGACTATCACCAAACGTAGGGCACCTCAGCCCGCCAGCTGTGAGCTGGGTTCCAGGGCATTCTCCTCTGGATTTAGTGTATGAATATCTAAATGGCCAGATTGACTTTTTAGTATTAACAGGGGAATCACGGTTTAAGACGCAAAGTGGGTAAGTTTACCGGTTACTGTTTGTATCAGTGACCATCCCTGATGAAGATGTACTGTGTGTCAGCGGGTGTGGTAGTGTATCTGTCAGACAGGACGATCGGTGTTTTGTCCAGCTGTCAATTCTTGAGATAAGAAGGGCATGCTTTGGAATGGGGGATGGCTACGTGTTGGACAGGGTAAGCGTCTGAGGGGGAGAGAAGGGAGTCATTGTGTACAGCGAAAGAGCAATACACACCGTGACACTGGAGATTCGGGGGGCTGGACGGGGCGGAGAATGAGCCCCATTGTGCCGGGATTCCTGTCCTGCCCCTGGGTTGTGGTGACGCATGGACCGGGCCTGTACATAACACTGCCTAAGTGCGTGTGCCACCCATTGTCCCCTATTGCGGTGCCATGGCCCGGCTCTGGGAGAGTGGCGTTCTGGCTGCCCGCTTCGTTTGAGGACAGAGTCCCCGTGTTCCTCCGTGGGTGGAGGCAGACACAGATATGCACGGATAACCCTACTGCATTCTGCTGTAGAAGTTTGCCCTAACTCGCTCCCATTAGCAGTGCAGTTTAATACTGTGCTATGGACTTCAGAGGCTCTCCGTGAGACTGTGCTGAAGAAGCTGGAGGTTTGCATTCATCTCGATGTGATGAATGCTGAAGTGAAGTTTATTTGCTCCTATCTTTGTGGAGAAACGGTAGTTACAGTTTTTTTTTCTGATCGCTTTGGGCACAATCTTTGAAGCTATAAATGATCAAGGCTATTTTTTGCAAAACTCTACACGCCTTACACCAAACCAGCAAAACATGAAGGCATCTCTTGAAAAAGCAACCTGTTCTTTCAAAGCTCTTCAAATCCTTTTAAAAGTTGTGGTTTTGCAGCAATACTGTACACAGGAACCATCATTTGAATTTGCTCATAAGGCACCAGCTATGGGCTGACAGTATAAATAGCAAACACTTGTGGCTTTAGCTTTATCTGTGTGGGCATCGCAGTTTGTAGAAAAGTGCTGTCATATATGCAGCAAACAGACTTACACACAGGTACACAAATGCGTGAGGTGTCGATGTACAAATGAGGGGATTAAGGTTTTTTTTCAAAATGTTGTAACACTGATCATGCAACAAAAATACAGTAAATGAAAACATTTGTGCTAGGAAAATAAAGAACCGAAAGAAACCAGGCTAAATCTCACCTTCTTTTGTCAATGTGGAAAG
This sequence comes from Petrocephalus zakoni, assembly GCA_026774425.1. Taxonomy (NCBI): domain Eukaryota; kingdom Metazoa; phylum Chordata; class Actinopteri; order Osteoglossiformes; family Mormyridae; genus Petrocephalus; species Petrocephalus zakoni. The sequence goes on from JAODKN010000093.1 coordinate 5,190,797, forward strand.
GCAATTGGCAAAATAGTGTAGGAATGTAGAGACCAACGTTTACAGTTATGCTAGAAGTGTGTTATGGAATTATAGCGTAAAGCAGTGAGTTGTTTACAGTGTTGCGAAAAGTGCGTTTATAAAATTACAAAAGCAGAGAACGTGCATTCATTTTGGCAAACTTTGTAAATGCATTGGCTACGCGTGGTAATGGTTTCAGTGCGTCAATGTTGTTAGTGATTAAGCATTCTGAAAAAAACTGTAATAATCAGATGATCCAATAAGCCTTTCTATAGGTTGCTTAATCTCTTATCCAAGCAAGGTCACAGAAATCAAGAAAATGTACTGGAAACCACTAGACCCAAGGCAGAAGGAACCTGCATGAGATGCTGGTCTTTGAACTCGGAAACCAGCAGATTGTGTAGACATCTTACACTATTTACACTTTTTTACCTGCAATTTACATACCGCACATAATGCCAGTCAGGACGGAAACAATACTACTCATCACACACAACATGCAAAAACTGAAAAGACTGCCAGTCAAAATTGTTCCTGGCATGTAGAGAAACATGTTTACTGTGGATATGGTCCTTTGTATGTGGGGTTGCAAAATTGCAATGCAATTGCAAAAAAGGAGAGGCACATATTCCCTGTCCTAGTCTCACATGGCCTTTTTCATTTGTTTAGAAACGTGAACAGTTTTGAGTCACTGTGTTTTGTCATTGTGCACTTTTACCGTCTGTGTTTTCCATTTCACGTCAGAGTTCACCACGCTGCAAAATATATTTAGATTAATGAGAATGAGTCTAGGTTTTTGGAAAATGGTGACTCAGATTTTCAAATGTCTAACTAGGTAAACACTGTTTACAATTTCCCAAAAATTAGTGATTGATTCAATAAGTTTTGGCAATTGACAGGTGTTTTCCAAGAATGTGGCTTCGTGTTTTGGCTATTCAGAAAAAACTGTAATACCCTTGCTCAGATATTGGACAAGCTGGTCTCCATTTTTGGCCATATCATGTACCATGCTGCTGTATGCACCAGAACTTTCCCCTAGGATCAGTGAAGTTCATTTTATCTTATTGGTACGGTACCTGAACCTGGCACCATGTAGATGAGAGGTGGCAATGCCCCTCGCTTTGTAAATTATTGAGGATATCTCGACCTGATAAGAGTGTGGCACATATACACACTCCCAAAGCAGTGGTTCCAAAAGAAGCTTTAGCTGTGATGCAGGCCTGTGTTTCCACTAGTTACACATCTGCTAAGGTCCTCCATCTGTCTTTGTGCCTCGGCCTGTCCGTCCATCTGCTTGCTGAGCATATCCGTGCTTTTTGCCGAAATGACGTCCACAGTAGTAGATGCTGCCTTGTTGATAAGATGAGCACCTGGCAGAGTCAGTTGTTAAAAATGTATTTTTGCAATGCCCATTTGCAGCTTGGACCTTGTAAAGTTTATTGTAGCAAAAGAAGGTGGTTGTATGCTGTTGTTAAAGTAGCTTGAATCGTCAGTTAAAGGGAAACCAAGAATGCTGCAAACCGGTAAACAGATTATGTTTTTAAGGAAAATTGAGAGCAGTGAAAAAACCTAGTTCAGTTTCCTGTTTTTGGGCCTTTGCAGGACGTCTGCGTGGCGGGGGTGGGGGGGGGGGGCGGAAGCATGCCAACTCGCCTCCCACAGTGCAGAGGTGGGAATCGAACCCCAAACCTAGGAGGTGTGAGGGAACTGTGCAACCTACTCAAATGCCCTTATAAGCATATATGACTCTAAATATAGCATGCCAGATGGAGCGTAACTAGAAAAGACAAAATATGTGACTGAAGCTCCTGGAAAAGGTCGTGCAGGGACACATTCACTTGGAATATAGTGTATTCAATTATATTTCATAATATATACTGGTGTTTTTACGCCAGTTGTCTAGTAACGAATGCAGAGGGATTGAGTTTAGCAGGCAGTGTTGTGCCATAAACACAGAGGAAGTCTGGGTTGCGTAGGAATCCTGCTTTCGGAGACGTTCCGTGGATGCAAGGAGGCTGCTCTCGGCACTGCGCTCGGAAATGTGGGCTTTCAGGATGAGTCAGGGAACAGAGAAGCGAGTGGGCTCAGGTGTCACTCGTGCCAGGTATGGGCGTATACCTTCTGACACGTGTCCATACTTGCTCCTCATTGTCTCTGCACAATCTTCCACCCAGTTGCACCGGTGGACACCAAATGCTTGCTCAGGTGAGTCATGGAAGTCATGTGCTGCCCCCTCTGGCCACACCGTGCAACGGCATGGTACTAGGACCCCAGCCAGCCCACAGAAGCTCTTGCCACGTCTCTTTCATGCATTATGCTTAATTTGTGTATGCTTGAGTTTTCGTCTGGGTATGACAGATGCGTTTGTCCCATGGGGGCAGTGGCAGGTTGCTCTAAACGGAAATTCATCTCGGGTTACTGCAATGTTGTTTGTACTTGCGCTGAATGTGATCACTTTCTAACACTCTCTGTTATTTATGTAGCTTTGCAATACAGCTGATTCAACAGGTTTTGTTTGACAGACATTATCTGTTTAGCATTCCCCTCTGTGATCTTTCTGTTTCATTTTGGTCGTCTTTTGACATCCAGGAAGTCATTATTATTCCTTATTGATCTGGACAGTGTTACCCTGAAAAGTCAGTTCAACTTTGATTCAGAAGATAAACCCAAATATATAAAAGAGTTGGTTTCTTCCTTTGCCTTTAAATGCCTCATGGTATTCAGACTCTGTTGTGATATGCTTGCTTTGGTATGGAATTGCTGTACTGCACATTCCAGCAAATTCCTTCAAAGAATACAGGAAAATGGTGCCGTTCCTAAAAAGCGGACACATCCTGTGAGGTTTTGAAGGAACTCTGGGTAAGCGGGCAGCACTCCAACACCACTGTTCCTGAGAGAGTTGACTAACAAAAGGCCGGATGTGGGAGACCTACCCAATGAAACTCCTTTGCTAGAGTGACCAGCTTTACTAGTTGTGAATCTAACGGCTTTTCAGAGCTCACTGCAAAAAAAATCTACATAGCAATAAAAAAAAATCCAAATTCATTGTACGTTTAACTATGTTTTTCATCTATTATATGTCTTCTTGTACATGCTTTGGACAGGATATGTCTAGCTATCCTGCTTTTTGGCAGCCATTATGCTGTTGAGCCTAGATGGAATGTCACCCAACATTAGGCAAAAAAACAGCTAAAGACAGATCTACATGCCAACAGTTTAAGGATTTTGTCTTTTTTTTTTGCAGGTTTTTTTTTCAGTATTCCTACATTCTGACATTCAGGCCCCAAATAGCTGATGATGGCTGGGGAGTCTTCCTCTCTGTGAAAGTGCATCTTCTGACTTCAGCATTATGAACTGCTAATGGAGAGCCATGAAATATATGCATGTAACTGGAAGAAAGCACGCAGGCAGATGGCTTTGAGGGCCAGCAAAATTTTTTCGTGTTGCCCAATCAACAGAATTTATTGTGGGTATGTGCGTGTGGTGGGCTCATCTGGGCATAAGTCCAGGGTCGGTTCTAAATCCCAGTCTAGTCTTGGTTAAAAATGTTGTACAGCTGATGTATTTTACGCCATAATGTTCGCTGCTGTCATTACAGCCAAGTACTGAAGAATTTTGGCGGGAATCACGTGACAGAACGGATGATTCCACAGCTGTTGCGTTGAGATGGTAGGGATGGTTACACTTTGTGCTCATTTGCAAAAGTTGTGTGGACAGGTGACCTCAGCTACATAATGGTGTTAACCCAGTGGCACGGGTCACCTCACACCATTAAGCCTGTCACCTGCTCTCTGTTCCCCATGATAAGGTGGAATGGCTTAGCAGACCATGGCCTTTGGCTATTCTGGACTCAACTGGATTCAGCCTGTGAAGTCTAGAGAAGCTATCAGAAAATACCTGAATCTCAGGGACTTCCCACCCCCTGCTTGACATGGCAAGTGCTTAGCTGGAGTCATAAATAAGGGTTTTAGGAACGTCTGACATCGATAAGGTTGTAGCCACTCCTTGTTATTCTTTTCTGAGACTCTCCCATTTCTAAACGAGTCATGAGGGGTCCTGTTACCACAGGCTTGAGAATGCAGGTAAACCGATCGTATCATTAGTGAGAAATTTATCTGCCAGATCAAGCCATTACAGACCTGCAGGGGGCAGCGCAGAGTAGGGGGAGTAATTGATGTTAAGTGCAATTTTAGCTGTGAGAGCTTAAAGGGATTTGTGGAAAGCTCTCGTTTTTGTCTTCTCCACAGAATGGAATGAGGGAGCTTGGCTAACATTTCTCCCACTCTGCATGTGCTTCTCACCAATGCTGCACGACTCGCAATAGCACCCATTTTGCACCATTTTGCTGTAAATTACAAAACCGTTAGATTGCTTCCTGTTTCTCAAACGACTTACAAAACCCTGGCCCTTTGGAGCCGCTAGTCGGGCTGGAATCTGCACCCCCGGCTCCGTTACACAATGCCACGAGACCCAGGAACTTCTCACCAGGCTCTGCCATGGACGTCAACTCTCCAGAAGCGCGCCCTCGCACGGCCAAGTTAGCCGTAACGTTTGCAAAACGGAGCTAATTGTGCGACTGAACTGATACAGTACAGATCTAGGCGTTTATAAAGTGGGGAAATGAGGACTCTGAGAAGAAAATGTATATCTGGGTGATGACCTTACATGGGGTTTCTCACTGCTGGAAGGAGTGCTGGCAGAATTCAGTATGCGGCAAATTGTGAAATATAAATGCACTGCTGAGGCTGGTGGTGTTTGTACGCTTGTGAATTCCCCCCCACACAGGGCAAGAGTCAGGTAGTTTACATGTTTTAATTTGCCCATCGAATCCTTTTAGCTAAATGGCCTTTAAAAGTTTATAACTTTCCTTGCAATATAAGTAGGTTATTCTTTTTAGCTAAAGTGACTGGGGTTAAATAGCCAGTTCAAAGTTCAAAAGTGCACTTTTAGTGCTGTCAGAAGCCCCCTTATCATTTGCTGGTTGCGTGTTGCATTGTGCTGCTGTATCGTGCCACAGTATGCCCATATATGGGGGGTATGACAGTGACGTGCACATGAGGTGGCACGTGCCTTGGAGCAGCAGGATCACAGGACTGCATCATTGCATTTGCGGCCGGAAATCTCAGGACTGGTTGTTGACGGAGCAGAACTATAGGTAGAATTGGCAGCTTCCTTTGGCCCCCAAACTACCTCTCTTGCAGAGGAAGTGAAACATTCAGCGGTTTTCTTGGTAGGGGCATTGCTTTGGGCCACTGAAAAGATAGTCGGTCCCGGTCACCAATGTTGGCGAATGGAGGCGTGCGTGAGAAGGAGATGCATAGGAGGAACGATATTTACAAGCTGCAGAAAATAAACAGGGCGGTTAATGAGTAGTGAGTCTGCTGTGGACTGAGCAACCGGGGAGGGTGAAAGTCTAAAATGTAAACGGATGTCCAACCAGAAGAGGATGAAGGTAGGTAGGGGTCAGAGCGAGGAGGGTTTTGGTGGGATAGAAAAGCTTGCGTGTTGGTGTAAATACATAAGCCATTCAATTAAAAGTTAGAGGTAAAGCCCAGAGTGGCACGCCACGTCAGATGGGCTTCTCTGCTCCGACAGGCATCTAGCCACATGGCGCGTAGTTTATGAGGCAGGATTATTTAGGGGCTTTTCCACTACACCAGGAACCGTGCTTTTGGTACTTCAAGGTGTTGCTTTTCCACTGGCGTAAAAACTGGTACTCGTGCTGAATGACATATTTTGTACTGAATTCGAAAAATGGCCGCATAATGAGTTTTATTTTATTTTATTTTATTTTATTATACAATTTTATTCTGTCATATGATGAAAAAAATTTTTTTTTTTGGTTTTGCGATCTTAATGATTATTCCTTTTCAAGATGATCTAGTACATTATAAAATCAGTTTGAAGTTTACCTCCGCTGCTTTTGCATGAGTGTGGCACGCGTTCTCCGAGACAGTCATAATAATTTTCATGATTGCTATTTAAATCACTTCTAGATGAGTTTGTGAGCAATTTGTGATGAAATTGTTTTGCTTTATAAATACCCTAGTATTTATTACACAAAATAATGCCATGCCGTATATTATTATATTTCTTGTCATGCCATCCTGATTTTGTATCAGTTCTTCCGCAAGCTCAGGTGTTTCATTTGTCCTCACATCCAGCTTTATTAGTTTTATTTTAAATTTTTTTGCTTCATTTACCATTGTTTTCTGAGTTTGGAACTTTTTTTCAAGAATGCAAGTATTGTGTGTAAGAGGCAGGCAATTTCCATAACCAGTCGACAAAGAAAAGTCCCACCCCAAAGTCCGGATGTACCAAAATAGTACCCCAGCTGGTTTCGTAGTTTGGGTACTGGAACTGGTTCTGGTACTTGGGGAAAGTACCGAAATTTTCATACCAATAGTACAGTACCTGGTGCATTGGAAAAGTGCCCTTACGGGGACAGGGCCTCATTGTGGAGTAAGCGGAACCAGAAACACAGGCAGATGTGCTGTTTGCGGCCAGCGTGCCACGGGGTCGCTGATACCGGAGCGATGGCGGCCAGCGTGCGAGTCCCACGGGGTCGCTGATACCGGAGCGATGGCGGCCAGCGTGCGAGTCCCACGGAGTCGCTGATACCGGAGCGATGGCGGCCAGCGTGCGAGTCCCACGGGGTCGCTGATACCGGAGCGATGGCGGCCAGCG
>JAODKN010000093.1:5291614-5304612 GCA_026774425.1 Petrocephalus zakoni
GTGCTGCTGTAATTGCTGCAAAAGGTGGACATACCAAATATTAAAGTTAGAAGTGGATAAAAACAGTAGGTCTCACTTCATCTGATATGTGTTGTGCGCAACCAACTGCATATTTCATGAACATTATGAAGTGAAATCCTGCTTTGGAGGCAAAAAAGTCAACATTTTCAGATCTGTCAGGTGTTCTAATAATTTTGGCCACCATTGTAAATTTCAGTGCATGGCGGCTCATAATATCGTTTAAGTATTTAAGCGCGCGACGTGAACTTCTGCCACGTGACTTGGAGCGCTAGCATCCTGCTCCGGCACCGCGGCATGGCGGCTTCCTTTTGTTCTGCACCATTGTCAAGATCTGCCAACCCCCACTGCCGATAAAACCGGCCAGACTAGTCGCGCGCGTCTTGTCGCCGCCAAATCAAGTTTAGTGGGCAGATACTCGTACGCTTCAACGCGCATCTCTGATACGATGCCAATTAGCTAACCACCTAGATTACCCAGCTAGATATATCGACGAATAAAACAAACAAAGCTATTCTGCGGATGTTTTACTGTGGAGAAAATAGGACTTCCCGGAGCCGACATGCTTGTTTGCATCCCCGCTGCAGGGTGCCACCTGACTCTGTAGTGTCCAATATACCCTTCGAGCACCATGTGCGTGGCTTTGACAATGGTGTAAACTGCTATGATTAAAATGTAGAGAGTTTTCATTCCTATTATTGTTAATTTTCGATTGACTGACGCCTCTGTTCTATGGAATGGGTGTGACGTTATTGTCACTTGCGGTCCCAGGTTACATCTCGCTGTTGTGTCTGGCAGCTTATTCCCTGGCGGGTGCGCGCAGGCTCTCCTGCAATAAAAGCGGCGGCACTTCGTCTTCATCGCAACATTAGCAATTTGACGTAGTTAAACTGAAAATTTAACTGAAAGTGGCAGCTCGCGCTAAAAATGCATATTAATTACAAGTTGTGCATCCTTTACTGAAGAAAAAAAAATCGCGGGAATACAACTTAATGTGATAAACATGACGTACGTGTATTTAGTTACATCAAAAATTGTAACAAAACTACATGCTCCATTTAACAATAGAATTACGATAGATAAATAAATAAGCGCAACCAAACTCACCGATCACAAATACAATTATTATATATTCTCCCCCTCCCCAGGGAAGTTCCACGACCTTTTCGAGTAGTTTCTGGTGAAATGTGAAAAACCAACTAATCGTTACTCAATATAGTACCCTACTGGCTCATCAAACTACACATTTTAATCCAAAGTAATAGATATAGTGCAGTGTAATTCGACTTTAAGTTACAATATGATCGATATTATATTTGAATTCGCCAACCTTTGTTCTAAAAGGAACTATAAGGTTATTCTTTAAAATGTATACAGTACGTGTAAGCATCTGCTACGGTTTTCTTCACTTCACTGCGTGATAAATATACAGATTCGAGGTCACTAGCTTCAGAATCGATTTATCCACACTGCTTGTTAAACGTAGTCTAAAACCCAAGGATCTCCAAATTCAGAATAATCTTGAGAAAACACAAACACGATTAGATGAGAATAGTTTCCCAACTGCTGTTAACTTTTTTTGCGCGGCACGTACTTCTTTTGTTCACAAGTTTGATTTCGAAAGACGAACTACATTACTTGCTACATTATACTTCCTCAGTAACACTCTACTCAGAATATGAATACCCAATTTATATTAAATTCGCCTGTCATTTTAAAACAGTACAAAAGCATTGCAGCAAACCAAAACATTTTGGTGTGTGTCATATATCTTCTCCCACCAATAAACTTGCATATTTTAACACGGATATGACTTGTCAAAGTTGCGGGAATTCCCCGCATAGTATTTATTTACATATTTAACCTTCGTTGGCTCGTTTACTTAAAATAGGTCGTACGGGACATATACAGTAAAGCTTAGAAGGTGATCGCGGACTAATACTAAGCATACGCTGCCGCGGAAGGTTACAGCTGGGTGCACTGCTTCTGCATAAATACTCCTGTCACTAAGCGCTTTGTGTCTTTCCTCGGAAGTTCAAGAAGTGTTTTCAGTTTTAAAGTGTATGTGAGCGCTTTCGCGCCCGGCACGAAAATGGCGAAATAACGACTTGCTACCCAGCAGCGGCGAACCCAACAGTGCAGCGGTGCAGTGCACTGGCTTTATATTTGGCAAAAATGGCGTAAGTATTTTCGGCATTATTTATTGACCGGATGTCATTTAAATATTGATTGAGCCGAGGTAGGTCGAGACTGTCATAATAAAGGCCGTTTTACTTTTAACGATAAAGCGGTTAAATTTATTTCTTGAGAGTAAGAACTGTAGCGAACTGACTTTTACAATAGCAACGTGGCAAAACCAATATGGCGTGTATCTCCTTCCCGTACAAGGGCGTTACATTACAGTGTAAATAAAATGGCGAGAGGGAAACTCCGCCTGGCGGGCTCGCAGCTGCCTTCTGATACGTCGGCTTTACAGTAGCCGGGTCACTTCCGGGAGGCGGAGCGTCTTGTCTAGACGTGACCATATTTGGTACTTTAGCGCCTCTTTGTGGGCGGGCTTGCCGAAAAGCCGACACCAAGAACGTCCTACGCATCTGGCAATGTATGCCTGGAGTTAACGCATACTATTAAATCATGGTTTTTTTCCCCCCCCTCTTATAAATGCATCTTCTGCTTATCCTGAATACAATTATTACATTATTTACAAGCTTTTTTTAATAGGAAGATTTTATTTTTAAGTACAAAAATATGACTTTAATAGACATTGAATAATAGACATTGAGGCATTATATAACAATGGTTGATGATGTTGTGTAATATTTGCACTGATGTCCAGTACCACAACCTATCCATTCACCCTGTTCTCACTTTTCCTTGCAGGTCTCTCAAAGCAACCATCAGCACTGCTGCAGTCGACAGCATAGCACTATCATTCGACGACCTGTCAACAGACTCCTCGTTGCTTTTGCACCCGCAGTTATCACTGTCTGGTCTTTCACTGATCCCTGTGCTCACCTGCCATGGCCCTGAGTCTGGAAGCCGGCCTGGAAGATGTGGGGACCCTGTTCTCGGGGTCCTCATTTCTGATGGCTGACCCCTTTGGCCCCCTACTGGACAAAGATGAAGAGAAGCCTTTCTTAGAGGGGCCTATATCTCCCCTCTCTTTCTCTTACCCTGACTCCACCTCTTCACTCCCTTCTCTCTTCCCTCTTTCCTCACCACCTTCACTTCTGGGCCACAAGGCTGGGGATGAAGTTCTGCCCCTCTCATGGCTGTCTGAAGAGCTCCTGGATGCTCCTCTGAGTGCAGATGATGGCAGAGGTGAGGATTTTAATGTAACTTGGCCTTGATTTCATAGCACATGGATGAATTGCTAGTCAGTCTAATAAATTCTAGTGGCTTAATGACAAAAATGTACATTGCTGTATGATTGTAAATTTAGTTCAGAATTAGTGTTGTAATTTCATAGGAAATTGAACTTGCTTTTTCAGAGGATGCATTCTCTGGAATGGACTGGATGGCAGAGAAGATTGACCTCAATGAATTTGACCTGGATTCCTTAATAGGCTCCTGTGATTCAGATGAGTCTCCCAGCTCCCCAGAAGATATCATTGCTTCTCTTGAGTCTGAAATGGATCTCGATTCCCTTCATCTCCCTTCTACTTCCCATGAAGAGCTGGGCCTTGCATTGCCAAGTGTCAGTTCCCTGCCCCCCTCTCAGCATGAGTTTGATGTCAAGTTGGAACCAGCTTCCCCAGCCCCTTCTCAGTCACCCTCACCCACTCAATTAACCTCTACTTTCACCTTGGAGCTGGGCAGTGAGGTGGATGTGTCTGAAGGTGAGAAGTTACCTCCTTCAGAGGGTGCAGTTGCTCCCCAGATAGTTCTCTCACTTCCAACACCCCACTTTGTTGTTGTCCTGGCACCCAAAGAAGAGGAAGGAGTCTTGAGTGTTGTGCCAGTCTGCTCAGAAGATCTCTCTGATGGTGACAGTGGAGTTGGTTCTGACACTGGTTCTCCAGAGCACAGTCCCTGCCAGAGCTCACCAGCTCGGTCAGTCGGCTCCCTGACCATGAAACCATACTCCATCTCAGTACCTGCTGTGCAGTCACAAGTGACTGCCAAGGTGAAATCTGTTTCTGCCCCCAAAGGGGTGGAGAAGAAGCTGAAAAAGATGGAGCAGAACAAGACTGCTGCCACTCGATACCGCCAGAAGAAGAGAGCTGAACAGGAGACGTTGAATACGGAGTACAGCGAGCTGGAGAAGAGGAACGAAGAACTAAATGAGAAGGCAGACTCTTTGAGTAAGGAGATTCAGTATCTCAAAGATCTCATTGAAGAGGTGCGGGCTGCCAAGAACAGAAGAAATAATGTCCGTAAAGATGTATCGTAGATCAAGAGAGGGCCTGACTGTGGAACCCATTGTTCTGTAGAAGTGTCATTTGCTCAAAAAAAAAAAATCACACTGCAAGGTTAATTTTTTCGGGTTTGCCAGCTTTTCCATATTTCCCTGCATTATGTAGTCTTCCATTTCAGTGTATTCTCAATGTCCAGTAAGGGGTCACATTTCACACCTTTCGTTCTGTACAGTGCATTACTTGAATTTATTTAAAATCAACAGTTTCTGTACATAATACATGTAGTGCCACTGTATGCTTGTAAAATGCATCTTTTCTAATAAAGCTTTGCCGAAACATTTCTGAAAATCAGTGTATTTCCTCAACATCTTTAATGGCAGTGAATAAACTCATAGCAGTACATCCTTGTCCAGAATATAGGCTCAACTAAAACATTTTAGTTGAGGTAGGACACTAACAGGCCTACTAATTTTAGGTGGGTGGGGTTGGGGGGGAATTCCCATATTAAGTGCTTAAGTCTTCAATCAAGAAAATATGTTCTCTGCTTTTGACTAGATGGAAATTCCAGTATAACTTTCCCTAGATGTCATGGCATGCCCCCTGTAAAAACGTCTGCGAGGGCAGTCCTTCTAAGCAGTAACTAAACTTAGAAGTTGGAATGTGTCCCTCCCCTTACCTATACTAACAGCTGTGTTGCTGTTAATGCAAGCAACATGAGTGTGCCTGTGCTAGTTCACTATGCAGCTATACTGAACAACTAGCTCTGAAATACATCAGCTCCAGTTATAAGTATAGCCTTTTAATGCTGGTTGATCCTGTGTCAGGTTTATGTCCTTGTATTGAACACACGAAGAGGCAATGGAGTCATATTCCTATGCCGCTAAATCTCGCCGAAAAGTTACCTCAGCTGAAATAAAGGGATAAGCGACTCTAATAGCACTGATCATGTTTCCGTTGCAGTTTAATCAGAATCACAGAATAACTATCTTGCTGCTATATATAAAAATCTCGGATCCATAAAGTTAAATTATATCTGATCTTAATTTCGGGGGTTTCACAGCATACAATAGTCTCGTCTCGTGGAAACAAAGTACCTACAAGTCCATAAGGAAAACCGGCCTGTGAATCCGGCTTGCTATATTTTACAACTGCTTAACCTATCTACTAAAACACTGAAAATAATGATCGAATACGGAAACTTGGCGAGAAGAGCAGCAAGTCGCGCGACCTAACGAGGAACGGGTGAGGGGCGCGCGCGCCTCGAGAGGCGGGCCTCCAGGCGCGCGCCGTCACGTGACTTCCGCGTCTGTAATAAAACATTAAGCGTCTGAAACCTCTGCAAAGACGCAGCCCCAGTTTAAGTACGATTCGTAGTGCATGTTTGTAACTAAACTGATACGAAGGTAGGTGACACGAGTGTCGTTTTCTGTAACTTTTGTTACGTTTCGCCGTTCTGAGGCTATTTGTCACGTGTGATTTCACAGTAGTAAATTTGGGACTCCCTGCGCTCAGGAGAATGTAAGTATTTTGCGAGCCGTCGGCCCCATCCAGTTCATGTTTCACTTTTATTAGACTTAGAATTGAAATCTTGAGCTACAAGGTTTTTTTTTAACCCTGGGGAACCCACTGGGTCATAGGGTTTTGTTTTGATTGACCTCATATCAAGACCGTCGTTAATAGGAGTGGCAGGAAATGTAAGCAATGTGGATGTCCTCTGCTTGTGGTTTATTTGGGGCAGGTGTTTTTGATGTTTCTGCTGTTGCCAGGATGGCGTCCCTGAGCTCCTCTGCTCATAAACAGCATTTGATTTGGGAATCCGGGCAGCTAGTTGCCTTCCTACACCCGGAACCCTGGACCCCAGGAGCTGCTGTCCTAACTCAGAGATCCCTCAGTGGACCCTGCAGCATTTTCCAGTTGGCAGAGCCCGAGTTCCTGTCTATGTTGCTGGGTGCACGGGCGGTGGCGGCCCTCCTTTGTGAACGTCTTCCAGTGCAGCGCTGCGCGTTGGTGTTCAAGCCTGAGCAGCAGCGGCCGGCACACGTCCGCGTGCTGCCCCTCCACGGGCTCGATCCCAGTTGGAGGCCCCACTTGGCCGGGGAGGAGGACTTCCAGCCACACGACCCTGGTTACTGTACCTCTAAAAGCGCCCCCCGCTGGCAGGATGCAGAGTTGGAGAAGATCCGGAGCAAAATTCGGGCCAAGCTCCCAAATCCCGACGCGCCTCCAAACCACAGCTTCCTGGGTGATCCCTCTCATGACGGCCTCTTCTCCCGCATTGTGCGTGGGGAGGAGCAGCAGTGGCGGCTCTGGGAAGACGACACCCATGTGGCCTTCCTCACACCTTTCCCCAACGCGCCAGGCCTCACCGTCCTGGTGCCCCGCCGGCCTCTGACCAGCGACATCTTCCGCCTAGATGAGGATGACTACAGGGCTTTGGTCCTGGCCACACGCAAGGTTGCTGCGCTGCTCCAGGAAGCGTTGGGCGCCTGGGGGGTGGCACTCATCTTTGAGGGCTTTGAGATTGACTATGCCCATGCCAAGCTCATTCCCCTGCTTCCTCCCCCTGATGGTCCTGTAACCAGACCGCCCCCCCAATACTGCCCCACCTACCCAGGATATGTCACATCAGCTGATGGCCCTGCAGCTAGCATGGAGGGCCTTAGAGACCTCCAGCTCAGAATTACCCAGACATAAATGCACATAATAACTTTTAAGGTATATTTATATTATTGTAATTCAATTTGTTTTATTATTATTATTAATAATAATAATATTATCATTATCATACCAATTGGTTTTCTATACTGCTTACCCACTACAAAGTCATGGTGAGCCTGGAGCCTATGCCAGGGTATACAGGAGGCAGCCTATTACTATTACTACTACTAGCAATAATAGTAGTAGCATTGTTGTTGTCGTGGTTTTATAATATTTTGTGCAAATGCTCACAAGGATGTGTACGTGCCACTCCCAAGAAAATCAACAGCAACCACGAGAATGATTTTTATTTGTTGTTTACATTATATTTGTTTGGGAGTTTGATTCCTGCCCCAGCTCTTTGTAGATGGGAGTGTTAACATATTATAGTTAGAATGCCATCTAGAGGCAAAAGAAATCGGAATGGGTCGGGTTCAAAGGAGAGAATCTGGATGACAAATTGAGTTGATCATCATAAAGTCATTATCACTGATGATATCATTAAGGCAGAAAAAGTTTTATATACATTTTTTTTCTGCTTTAATCTGGAACTCAGCTGAAGAAGTGATAGTGGAGGAGAACTAGCGCCAGATCATTACTTTCAGTGCTTTTTATTATCCATAAGGCTCCTTTTGCATAATACTTTTTTTACTTTAACTGAAAACAATTTGCTTAATTGTGGACCAGCTTAAAACAAAACTGTGATCATTTAAAATTCAAGTCTGTCTAATTTGCAGTTATTTATTGTAAACCTTAAATAAGCAATAATAGAAAATGTGTTTGTCAGTATTACAGTGTAAGACATGCAATATGTGGCCGCTGTGACACTGATATAAAGGCAAATCTACTGGCGACTAGAGCAATTGCAGAGACCAACACACATTTGAAATAAATAGTACAATGCTCAATTTACCCTGAATCGACGAATATAATTTCTTATCAAATTCCAGGAGATTTCTTGAGCTTGGCGCTGTATCTGCATGAATTATTTGCTTCTACTGCCCCCTAGTGGTGCAGTATGCACTGAAATTCTGTAACCTGCAGAAATCGTTTGTCATTGCATGTGGCACTTGTACATTTTAGCACTACAGTGCTAACGCTTACTGCTCCTGCACTCGTTGATCATAAGCAAGTGCATATTTATGCTTCACAGCTGGGTTATTGATTGAATGTAACAATTTTTGATTTTCTGTGTCGTTTCTATGGAATCGTTTTTATGCTAAATATAGTATAATCTTCGATTAACAGTTTGCTTATTTACACAGATCTGGTCTGATTGCTGCTTTTTCAGTACTGAAAACTACTTTGACATTTTAACTGTGTGGAAGAACATGTTGGTTAAGTTTTCACGAGGTAATTCAAGCAGTTTAATACCATAAAAGAAAGCTTCATATTATTTCTGTTAATGAGGTGCATTAAGGTTCTGGAATAATGACTCATGAGTTATATACCATTCATTTTTATTTGACAATGTTATGCTGAAATCATTGAGAACTGTTATGCAATAACCCCTTCTATAGCTTTTCACATTGAACAAACTGTTGTAATGAGCATAATTATTTTGATTCAGAATTCATATTTTTCATAAAGAAAGGAACTGTAAGTTCACATTTCTAATTTACAAATATCTTACTTTTAGATTCTAACTTAGTCACTCAGATGTAGTACGTATTTTGTCATATGGAACATTAAATATACATTTTTATGGGTAATTTTCTAGAACTGTTCACTTCAAGTATTGACATTTACTACTACTTCTCTTAATATTTTCTGAAATTCACAGGAACTGATTCTATTAATCAGGATACCCAGTGACTGATCTGAGGCTCTGATTATTAACTAGTCACTGCCTCAGTGTTTGAGGACAAGTGACAGCCTTGCATGGGGATTATACGTTTTTAAATGCGCATAAAACAGTTATCTGCACCTTTTTCAGCTTGGTTTATTTGCTAAAACTGTAATTATTAAATTGCTAAAATCATCCCTGATTTTTGTTCATCAATATTTTAAAATAAAAGAAATTTTAAAAGTATAATATTTATTATTTTACATTATTATATTACTGTACATATATGAATCTCCATACAGTCTCCAAAATATTATAGGCAAATGCAGTCCTTTTTAACTCAAGCTTTGGATTCAGAATAATGTAAATTAAAGATATGCACTGTTATGTTCTTAATGTCTCCTCCAGCATCCAGAAATTGCCCAAGAGATACTGTTCAGTGTAATATTTATCCAGTCACCAAATATATGTGAAATTTTTGTTTTATATATAAAATATACTTCAAATCTATATTTCAAAACAAGGCATCGTATTTCAGTGCTATATTCTGCCTTAAAAACAATTTCTCTAAACAAACACTTAATTTACAAAATTATTAATTAGGAAGCTTACCCCATCTGTCCGAGAATCCGAACATTCTACCTCTGCTGACTCCTAATTAATCCCACAGGGTCCCAGCCTCCGACCCTAATTAACTGTCTGTTAACGTCTTAATTATTACGAGAGAAATTACTCCTGGGAAGAAAAAAACTGAAAACTTGCTGGCTCCTGTGTATAATGTGGGATAAACAAGTTTGTAAGAAGGGAGAAATGGCAAGGCTCAAGCCGTACCCTCAAAAATGAAGCCCGGTGTCACAGTCTTCCAGCTAACTAAAGTTATTGCTATACAGCATATGCTGTATATAGCTGTTAATTTAATACATATTTGTGTGTGGAATCATGCAGTAATGAGAACAGAATATGAATAGAGAGGAGATCATGATAAGCTTCCTTCAACAGAAGGCTGTATAGGAAGTGACCAGCAGGGTCTCAGCTGCATCAGGTAGTAATATTAACAGTAATCTTACTTGTAGTGGACAAGTAAGATTGGGTCTTGGCTGAGGCTTGGTTGGATTAGGCAGTAACATTAACGGGATTCTTGCTTGCACTTTGGCAGCGTGTACAGCCACAGCAGCGCGAAAACTTCAGCTTGGACAGGTACAGCAGAGGCTCAATGCTGCAGCTGAGGTCCATGATGGAGAAGACGACAATGAGGATCTTGCAGTTGAAATCAACAAAGCTGTAGAACCTTGAGAAGGGGAAAAATGCTACGGGGGGCAGGTATAGGGCCACGATGATGGCCAGAGCGATCAGCACCATCTTCAGTGCCCTCCTCTTTGTCGGGTGCAACTCCTCTTTACCAATCACCGAGCGCCTCAGCACCCAAATGATGGACATATTGCAGAAGACCATGATGCTGAAAGCCGCCAGGATCAGTCCGGCAAAGACTTCATTAATGGTGTTGTCATCCACGATGGACTTTGAGAGGGAGTAGGCAAGGGTTAGGGCCCATACAAACAGAGACAAAGCTATTCTGATTCTGTTGTCCCTGATGGTACTGAAGACGATCGGATGGACCACGGCTACATAGCGGTCCAGGCAGACACATGCAAGGAAGAGAGGAGAAACATCCTTGATCCCATATGCAAATCGTTGGAAGTACCAGATCTGGCTGTCATTCAGCAGGATGCGGTTCAGCATCTCAACAGGAGTCACCAACCCAAAAAAGGCGTCAAAGAGCGCCAAGTTGAAGATGAAGATGTCAGAGGTGGACGAGTCGGCCCTCTTTCTCATCACATGCCACATAACCAGCACATTTGCAGGGACACCCACTATCATGTTCACTACCTTAATGACGTAAAAGAACACAAAACCATAAGGAGCTGTTTTGCACACATCAAACTGGTACCAGAGTACGGCTCCAGAGCTCAGAGTGGTGCCGTTGGCTGGATGACTGTAGTTGCCTTCAGAGATGTTCATTCTTACACGATGTGCTGTGATCTTGAAGAAGAATCCCTACAAAAAGAGACAGATGTTTACTACTCTCATCGCATTCACTCTGCATCTGCCATTCAAAACCATAAGTACATACAAATAATTTATTTAATAACATTTTCTCTCACTTCACACCACGTTAAATGTCAAAAAAGGAATACTAAAACAATAGTATCATTGTTACTGTTTCATTGTCTTATTTCACTGTCACATCTCCAGAGATAGTTTCATCAAAAGTTTTTCATACAATCATTGTTCAGCAACTGACATAGTACTGGTGGTCCTGGTAAGCATGCTGATGCATACCGCTGTATTTATTAAAATACCCTACCACAAAATCCTTACCTCAATGATGGGAATGTCTTTCATCAGAGTTTCTGCTAACGCTATCTTGGCGTGCTAGTAGTCCTTTTCTCAGAATAGTTCACATGGGGCGACAATATATAAACATACTCTTGGGATTACAATGGAAAAAGTGTTTTTAACAGTAACCAACCAGATTGATAGTGAAATGGTGTGGTTTCCCCTCTCTGAGGCTGCTGATGTAACCCCCCCTTGTACTCCACCAGCATTGGTCGATATTTCTGTGTCTCTAGGTGTGAGCGAGTGGGGTGCAGTAAAGCGGTTTGTTTATCAGCCACCTTGGTGGTAGGGCCACGCAAGTGTAGGTGTGGTTGGGGTAACAGAGAGCTGATACCCCCATCCCATATCCGCCTGCTGTTATTCACTGATGCAACTGAAGCACTGAGCGCGATGTGCTGGGAAAACAAGTGATGCAACTCAGCATGGATGCTCAGGTGAGATATTCGGTGTAACATGGCGTAACGTGTTACATGTGCAGGACATGGAGGTGTGATAGCGCACACGTGCTTGTGACTGGCTAATCGGGTGGACTGTAAGAAAAGCTCCCTTCGGGATACCCAATCATAACATGTCACGCAAGAAAATACTGGACAGTGCTCATTATCCTGAACCTGGGTGGTCAAAGCATTGCGTGGGATGAACTGTGAAGCCTTCAGACAGGGCGAGTTAGGGGGTGGCATGGATTCCCATTGATTTCTCCATCAGCGCTTAGATATATATTATTAAATAGTTATTGTTAGTTAGATAGTTGCTTTTGCTGTGATCAGGGTGGCTGAAGCAGAGAATAGGCACGGTTGGGCATGGCAGGCCCCTGGTGGCCCCTAGCCAGGGTGTCTGACAGCAGGATAATCGCAGATAACACATATCTTCTGGGTCTCACAGGTGTGTTCTGGCCTCACCTACTAACCTCAGTACCTGCTGTGATGAGGAAGCCTGTCAATGCATGCGAGAATGCCATGGTGCGCTTTCAAGATGAACGCGCCCGACTTGGGGAGACCAGAAGGAAAGCAGAAGGCAGAGCTCACGCCAACTGTAGGTAAGACAGTTCATGAAATTTGAAGTCATTGATAAACACAAATTAAGAGTAAAGCAAAGTGACCTGAGGATAATGTGAAACACAAACACACAGGAACTATAGAAACACAAAAAGGTCAAACTGGGCTGAAAACAGTATCAGTCATATAATAATGATATTTGTCTGTACTCACAGTCCATCCTGCCCACAGTAATTAATAGATTAAAACTATCACCATTACATTTGAACAACACTTGAATCTCAGCAAATATGACACTAATCTCAGCACACAACCAAGCATGACCGACCTGCAACCACTGCCCGATGTTCCAATACTGTCTTTGTCTAACTTGTTGTCTTGGAAACTGGCCAGGTCAAAATGATCCACCAGACGCTTGGTTTTTCTTAATGCCAATCTTCACTAAAGACTAGCTAAACTGTGACCTGTATGCTGCTTTTTTCTTTTTGTTTTACACCTTTTTCTAAATATTTCGTTGTGTGATTCTCTAAGCTTCTCTATTTGTTGTTTCACTGTTCAAAGTTTATAAATATTATACCTAGAACCAGAGATTGGATCTTTTTGTCAAACTGAGATGGGTGCGTTAAAATTTATTTTTGTAGTTCTCTATTCCATGTTGAATATAATTTATTAGGGTGACCAGATAATCCATGTCATCCCGGACGCTTTGAGCTATTTCAGGTTTTACAAACTACTTTAAACCTGAAA
>JAODKN010000093.1:5305536-5317307 GCA_026774425.1 Petrocephalus zakoni
GTCCTTTTAATTGGAATAGTAGTTTACAAATCCTGTCCTAGCTCAAAGTGTCCGGGATGACATGGATTATCTGGTCATCCTAGTATAATAAGCCATATAAATAATAAACAGTTGCTATAATGCGTGTTTTGTATATTAGTAATTAATTTCACACATTATTTTACATTATTTTTGGTAATAAATTAATGTAAGCAACAAAAAACGTGAGGAGCAACTTGGGAGCCGAAAGAGCCTGCTATATTACATATTACATACATATATTACTTTATATATATATATATATATATGGGCCTGTATTGTATTACCGACAACAAAATCGACTCCTCACTATAGAACACAACCCGCCAGGAGCTCCAAACCTAACCCAGTTTTTGAATTCCAACCAATCAGATAATCGCTTTTGTTAAAAAAAAAATACACCAGAGGGCAGCCAATCAGCGCGCAGTAGACTGTTTTTCAAAACGATGCCCGCCATTTTATTGTTGTTGTAGGTAGTCGTCTGATCGAAATAGCTTAGTGAGTTAATTTCTTTTTTTTTTTTTATCTTAGTTTTATTGGGTATACCACCTGTAGCAGGTAAGTTTCATTTATCGCGGCTCTCGGTCTGACAGCTTTTCGGGGGTAGTCCGGGGGTCTCCGGGCCTGTCCAGTCGGCGATGCGCGAGCGCCTGGGCCGTCCCCTCGCGACAGCGATCGCGCTGACAGTCTAACATCTTTTTTGTCGCTTCTGGCCGTTTAGTCCCTTTCCTCGGGGGGTCCCGAGTCCCCCGGTGATCTGACGCTGGTGTGTTGACGCAGGGGTATGCACACTGTAGCGATCGGTCGGTATAGTCGCTGTCCCTGCCGGCGTCTTAGCGCGGATTGACGCTCGAATGGCGCTTAAGGGGCCAAACGGCCCGGGAGTCTGGCTCAGGCCGCCCATAACCGGACAGGGACGTGTGTGGCTCAGCTGAGCTGTGTCTGGTAAGACTGGTACATGTTTCAGTTATTTCTCGGGAGACCCGGACGCTTAGTCTGAAATGCGGACCTGCCTGTCAAACCTGGATGCCTGGTCACCCTACACGGGGGCCCATGTTACTTTGCGGGGGTTTGGAACCGGCCGCCATGGGCCCAGAACCCCGGGAGACCGATGCTGGGTGATGGCATTTCACTACACACCTTCCCCAAACTTTCATGCCCCCCCAGGGATGGAGTCTCGCTTCTCACACCTGCGCCAGCCGGACAGCAGCGTCTCCATGCTGCGCGTCAAAATGTCCCGGCGACGCTCGCAGTCCCAGAAGGAGAACCGGGACCGGGCCCTGAGCCGGCTGCGGCGACTCGACAAGCTGCCTGAGATGGACGCTTCTGCCCTGGACGTGTCAGCCGTCAGCCAGGCAGCGGTGATGCGCCGGGAGATGGGGCCCGCAAAAGGACAGGGCAGGGGTGAGGCCGCCTCGCCATGGGCCTGGGGGGCTACCTGGGCCTGGCTTAAAATGTTACGATTATATATGCCATGATTGACGCATTGTGCTAAAGCCATGCAAGTTTCATGGTCATTATTGGCCATGCTGCGTTAGAATGCTCAGTCAAAAGGGTGCAAAACATGACAGTGTAAAAGTAATCGGCGTATTCGGTGGCGTGTAAAGAATTTACTGCATCAGAGGTTGTCTGTTATGCTTCTGATGGTCTGTTGAGGGTGTATGTATATGTATATATTATGCAGGTCTCTGTTCTGTTTAGGCAGCCAGGTTAGCTCATTAGTGGATATTCAGAAAACTCGTGCACCCTGTGTTCTGTTGGCGCCGTCATGAAAAATACCCCCGGAATCAGTGGGCCTGTGCTCCGTCCCACGTGTGTCTGTCGCTCTGTTCTTCCAGCCTGCTCGGAGCAAAATGCCGCCGTGGAGGAGAGGAGGAAGATGCTGGCCCGCTACAAGGAAGCCAAGGAGCTGCAGAAGGAGAAGGAGAAGAGGGAGAGGGAGAGGAAGGGGGTCTTTAAGGTGGGCCTGTTCAAGCCCCAGCCTGTGGCCTCTCTGTCCCAGGTGGCCAGTGTCCCAAGCAGGCCCAAGGTGAGTTGCTGTGCTCAGCTTTTCCAAATAGACCCTTGGAGTTTGGCTCTGATCAGACAGTTGCAGAAGACCAGCTTTGGTTATATCAGATACCTGTGTACCTGTAACAGAGGTTATAATCAATGGTAAAATGTTCCATGTTGCTTTTTGCTATGGCATAAACCCCTGAAGTCAGATCTCGAATTGCAGTTTTTGTGTATCTGAATTGTATTTCCTTGTTTTAAGAGTGCTGCAAGAAATTATTTTTTCGTATTAGAAGAGTCTTATGTCCAGAAAATTCCCCCCCCCCCTCTCTGCTAGGCTGTGGTACCAGCACTGGCCCCTGCCCCCTCCAGCCGTGTGACACGCTCCATGAAGCAGCAGCAGGCCCCCAAGGTGCTGGAACACTTTCTCGAACCCGTGTGTTTTATGTCTCCGACTCTGTGGATTGTTAACATTGGTCGCATTTAGCCTCGCTGTTTCTGCGGCTGCTGGTGTTTCTGGGGATTCCTGTTATGGGTTGTGTGAGCCTTTCTCCTCTGGCTCAGTATCATTTTAAAATGACTAATTCTCTTTTCTAACTACTCAGATTGCCCTGCCTACGACACGGAAAGCTGCCGTTTCTGTGCCAAAAAAAGGTCTGTGTACCTAACTGCATTTGGGTTTCTTTCTCTCGTTTAGTATTGGATGTATTAATCTGTCGTTCAAGGATCTTTAGCCGCGGTTCTTCTCTTTCTCATTTAAAGTGGAGCCACCTGTTGTCAAGGCGACATTGAGCAGAGTAAATAAACAAGTCACAGCGCCCCCATCAAGAAGAGGCAGATCGGCAGCAGGTAACACGGAACCCTAGCCCTGAAACATCTGATTTTCCATCTTCTGTTGAAGTTGACTTTTTTTTCCTCCCCCTTGTAGTCTCAGTGGAGCCCACTGTTAGAACACCGGCAACTAGATCTGCCTGTAATTCACAGACCTCCGCCCCAATGGCTTTGCAGAAATCAGGTGTGTTAATGCGGGTCTCCGTCCCGCAGAGGTGACCTGGAAATGTTAGTTTTCATCATTCAAATTAAAATCTTGCTGTGGCAGAAGGTGGTGATGTTCTTTGGGAAAGTCTGCTGTGGACAGCAGATGGATCAACGTTAATGCTACCTGCTTTTCTCTCCCCAAAAGCTGGCCCTACAACCAGAGCTTCCAGTAAGCAGCACACCGAGCCCCCTAGTGGCCAGGCCAAGCCAGTACAAGGTATGGAATCCTAGCTGTTTAACAATCAGCCCCTTATCCTCCATCCCCAAGTGTTTAATTTCCTGTCATCTTTATTACAGTATTCTTATTGCCTGTAAATAATACAAGTAAACCCAAACTTGACTGGGCTGATAATGCAATGCAGTGTTTTTTTTCTTCCCTTGCCAGGCAAAACTAGGGCACAAACCAAGGAAGAGAAGGTGAGTTTTCGTCTTCATATCGAGAAGGTTTCTCAGAATGATCAGATTAAAGGGAAAATATCATTACCCATAATGCCCTCTATCATTTACAGATTCCCATTAAGTAGGCAACACTTTGCGCAGCTGTATCAAAATACTGCTTTTCCCACACCGGGAGTCGAACCCGGGCCGCCTGGGTGAAAACCAGGAATCCTAACCGCTAGACCATGTGGGACATGTACACTTTGAATATTTTAATGTCCTTCTGTTGCAGGCTATTGAAGAGCAATCAGAGGCCACATGGTGCCACCCCGCTGCGGGGCCAGTGGAAGCTGCCGAGGGGGGCTTCCCTCCCAACCCCCCTTCCTTCGCACCCCAGGGCTTTGTGTTCCAGGCGCCAGCCGGTCTGAAGTCCTTCCAGTGCGTCACGCTGACACCGCGCTCTGCCGAAGCCTTTCTCACCCCGAGGTACTCTGCAGCACTGCATTTAGACGCCAGTCTCTCTTACAGCCCGGTATTTATTATTAAGCCTACTGAGTCCTTGAATTTGCACTCTGATAAACACTCATTCCTGTGCTCATCTACAGCAGTGCCACCCTGCCCTTCTCCTTCCTGTCCCCTGTGGCCTCCCGGCCCGCCGTAGAGCCAGCTTCGCCCCCACCACCCCCTCCCCCACCTCTGCATCAGACCCCCTCGCCCCCTGCAGGTCCGCAGGAGGCCCAGCACGATGTTCCCTATTTCAGGTGAGGTTTCGCACATCCACAGCGGCTCCGGGCACCGTGCTGAGGACGGAAGCCCCTTCGGCTGCCCTGTGAGCGTTACCCAGCTCTAAGCTTGCTGCTGGGGGCAGACCACCTTTCCTTGGTGGCACAGAATAATAAGGATGTCTAGATAGTTCTGTTCAACCTTTAAATTCTGATATCTACTGATAAAGAATGACCCGCTTAATAACTTCAATAGCCTAATCAATAGACTGGTATGAAAGGCTTGCAGTGCTTGGGAATGTCTCTAGCCTCCAGGCATGCTATCTCAAGTGTGTTTGGGGTGTCCTCTCTGATGCGTTGCCCCACCTCCTCCAGGGCAATGATGGCGAGTGAGACAGAGCGGCTGACCGGGCACTGTGAGCAGTGGGAGGCCCGGACCGAGGACTCCTCCATCCCAGAGGAAAGTGAGTATCTCCTGCATGATGCAAGAATTGAGGTCTGCTGTTTTGTTGTGTAGCCCTCTTCCCAATGTTAGTCATGTGATCCCTGTAATGGGGTAGCTAGATGCCTGCAAATGTTCAGGTGCTTAATTACATTATTTTTGCAAGTGATGAAATTAATCCAAAGCACCAAATAACTGAAATGAGTTTCAGTTCTTATTTCTCATTATGTTTGTTTATTTATGATCCCAATTAACTCACTTCTAAAGTGATTTAGTTCACTGTCAGTCAAGGGCTCAGTTTAATAAGGAACCATTCAGCACTGATGTTCAGATGAATGACTCTGCGGGTCTTTTTGAACCTCTTAGTCAGGGACGGCATGCGGACCGCTGTCGGCCAGGCCCGGCTACTGATGAAGGAACGCTTCAGTCAGTTTGAAGGCCTGGTGGACGACTGTGCCCTGGGCCGCGGTGAGAAGATCACCACCTGCAGCGACCTGCAGGGCTTCTGGGACATGGTGTACTTCCAGGTGCGTGCTCCAGCACCGGCTGCCCTTCCACCGTGGTGTCATGTCTCGCTGGCATCCATGACAATCTGCTGCATGTCCATGAGAGAGAGATTCTTGGCTCAGGTGGAGGATGTGATGAAGAAGTTTGACAGTCTGAAAGCAGCGGAGTCCAGAGGATGGCAGGATGAACCCAAGCCTGTGCCCCGGCCAAAGCGGGCCGTTAAGGTGAGTGAGATTTCGGGGGAGCTTTACTCCTGGACACGAGCTTCCTGTGTGTCATTATGAACCCAGGTCCAGTAGTCCCTGGTTATCCCTAGCTCTTACCATGCATCATTCTTCAAAATCTCTGCGTCCATTTCTTGTGTGTTGGAATTGTGTGTGTGTGTGTGTGTTTCTCTCAACCTTTGATCGGTTTAAATAATATGTGATGGGAGGGAAACGGGGGGGTTTTGAGTGCCTTTGCGTGTTTCTGAGCAGAAGCCGGCTCAGACGGGCCCAGCCGGCAAGAGCGCACAGGAGAGCGGCGCGAGTGCCGCGGCTAAGAGCCGGCTGGCGGCGGTGAAGGCGGCCATGAGAGCCCGGAAGGCGGCCGGGGGCGACAGTGCTCAGCCTCCCGCCGAGGCCCCTGCAGACGCGCTGCCCCCCCCAGAGCCGTCGGCCCTGCCCGTGGTATTCCATGGGGGATTTTTCAAGGTAGAGAGCCCTGCCAAGCTGCCAGGTAAGCCCTCTGTCCACGTCGGGCCAGTAACTATAAAGCGTCTGTGACTCGGTCTTCCCTGATGCTGGAATGCAATCATCTCCCGTGCTTGTAGGTCCTCTAAGAAGATCGGCTCGCCTCAGTGCGGCCGCGTCGCCCTGTCCCGCTTCCAAATTCACGACCCCGGCCAGGTCTCGGCGCTCCGAGGCCTTCAAGCCTTCTCCTGTTTGCCAGCGGCTCCTCACCCCCGCCCACCCGGCGAGCACACCCCTAGGTCACACCCCTCACTCCCTCTCCCGGTACCCCCTTCCTCGGGACGATACAGAAGGCGAAACCCCAAGAGCCTCCGGCTCACCCTCAGCTCATGTGACTCAGGAAGGTTCCCTGCAGAATGGCCCCCGCGCAGTTCAAGTAGCCAATCACAGCAAGCGGCCCAGTTTTTCTGAGGACCAGTTGGAGCCTGACCGGGCCCATGACCCTTTGCAGTCCCCCAGACTGGGCAGCCCCCTCCCCGTGGAATCAGAGGCTGGCGTTGAGCCGCCACAAGTCGATGACGTTCAGGGTCTCCTCGTACAGACGGAGACGGGTGGTCCGGCTGATGTGACCACAGAGGTGACAAAAAACTTAGAACAAAATTCAAGCTTTCTCCCCTCCCCCTCTGTTAAAGCGAACACTCCCCCGCCCAGCGCCCATGGGCTGAGTTTTAGCCTCTCCCCCACCCCATATGAAAGCGCCCCAGCGGAAGGTGGACTTCCTGCCCTCAGTCAGCTGTCTTTGAGTCCCCCCCAGCCTACCTCATGCTCCGCCCCCAATGCCGCGCAGCCCCCCCTGAGCCCCGCGGCAGATGTGGATATGCTTTCAAGCCCAGACTCCTCCTACGTTGAGGTGAGTTGCCCGCCATTCAGTCTGTTCCTCCTGCACTGTACCCATCCTGCTCCTGTCCCCGGGAGGCCGATGGCCGTCTCACTGGGTGTTGGCAGTGGCTCCCTTTCTGTCCCCCGCCCCTCTACCCTGGGTCTGCACACCTAACCGCGGCACCTGCCCGCGGGCATGTCAGTATGTCACAGGCCTGGACTTCGAGCGCTACCTGCGGCCCCCGTTACGGAGCACCCTCTCGCCTCGGGGGCCGGCCACAGCGGAAGTGTCGCCGATGGCCGTCGATGTGAACGCGGGCAGCCCGGGGCCCCAGCCGGGAGAGTGGCCTGAGGGGGGCACGCTAAATCGCATGGGTGAGGGTCTTTTGTCCTGTCCCCACTTGGAACATCGGGTGCTCACTCGGTTTCGCTGAATCGGACACGCCGATCTGTGTAGTTTAAGCAAGGACGGGGTTAATACAGCAGCCACTGTGGCAGGAGTGGCGAGTCTGACTAGTCTGGGGTCCGTGGACCGATCGGAGGCAGCCACATGCTAAGGCCGGGCCCTTTTGATCCCCCAGGCCCGTTCAGGGAGCTGAGCGCCCTGGGCCCGGCGTCCGTGCGGCAGCCGGAGGTAGGCGTGACCCGGCGCTGTCGCCGTCTAGCTGTTAGTGATGCCCCGCGAGCTACATCGGCCGCGCTCGTCGCGTCACCCCATCCCGTCTCTCCCCAGCCGCCAGGGTCCAGCCTGCTGCTCTTCACCCCGGAGCAGAATGTGACGGCCCGCCAGTCCATGTGCGGCAGGGACCTCATGATGTTCACCCCTCCCTCCAGTAGATGAACATACACGTGCCACCAGAGACGTGCTCTGCAAACACTGACCGGGGCTCCTGACCCGCGGTTAAAACCTGCTTCATTTTAAATGATGGTTAAAGTAGAATTTAAACGCCTTGTACATATCTGCCTATTTTTTTGGCTAAAAGAGACCTTGCGTATAATGTGGTACCTTGTGGTCTCTCACTGCTTGTTCTTGTTTTGGTACCTGCCGTAGCCGCACAGAAGGCCCTGCTTTGCTCCTTCATCTGAATGCTGAGACTATATTATTATTTTTTGGTCTGTGCTGGTCCTTGTGGCCGCTGTGTATTTCCCCATTACCTTGTATTTCACTTTCATAGACTTGAACGTAAAACTTTACCCTTTTCTCAAATTTCGGAAGTAAAAATAAATAAGCAAAAAAAAATAAATGGTCCAGCATCTAATTGACAAGGAATCGTTTCTATTACCTTGGAAAACTGAATAATGCTGTAAATTTGTGATTTGATGTTGCCTTGTTCACCAATGATGTAAGGAGGTCTTGCATATCTGGTTAATATTTTCTTAGTTTATTTAAATTAGAAAATAATCATTTAGTGTCTTCTGTATAAGGTACTATGGACAAATGTTTGCATTACCCAAATCTGTGGGTATCCCTCCCTGTCACCTCAGGCACCAACATTGTGTTAATCCTTTTTTTGTAAAAAGTTTGACAATTGCAAATTTTTTCAATTTATTACGGCTAAGAACTAAGCCTGTTCTATTAAATTAATTAATGGGCCTATTGGGCTGTAACCAGGCGCTGAAAGTTCAGGTCCAGAAAGCACAAATGCAGACCAAGATTTTTGTCCCCCCAGTTGAGTACTTGGTCAATATGACTGTTCAACTAGCCAGTTGAAACAAAATCTTGGTCTGTATTTGTACTTTCTGCACTGGAATTTTCCACCTGTGGCTGACAGCCTGCCCAGGGTCTCACTCTTCATGCCTGCAAAGTGTAGGGCAGGGGTGCCCAATCTTAGCCGCAAAGGGCCGGTGTGTATGCAGGTTTTTGGGATAGCCTTTAGATCAGCTGTTCGAACCCAGGTGTGAGGACTCTTCGGCCAATTAGGGAGTTGCAGCGAAAACCCGCACACACACCGGCCCTTTGTGGACAAAATTGGGCACCCCTGGTGTAGGGGTGTATAACTGGTCGCCCTGACGAATGGCCGGCTCTGCAGCATTTAATGAAAAGGCCGCTCCCAGGGTAAGTTCTGGCTCCTCTGCATCAGGATTACGCAAGACACCTTGCGACTGCACAGCGTGTGCTACTCCTCTGAGCGCGTAGCTGCTCGGGCATTGCTTGTGTAAGACTGTTGTTTGTAATCATTAAGTGTTTTTCATTATTATAGCGCTGATTGCCAGCTCATGCGGTAAAAAACCTACAAACTAAGAATGGGAGTGCTTTCTAATACACACCTTATCTGACTTTTTAATGAAGAGCAGAGAAGGATCCAGAACACAAGGAGTTAAGGCCAGGGATCAATTATCATTCAATAAAAAGATTACAGAACATTTCCCCCAGAGTACTGTGATACAAAATGTCTGGGAATTGTTTTCTGATTTGTCATTCCAGGGCAAATGGTCGTTGCGCCCCCCCCACCCAAACTGAGGTTCTCATGGGACATTCATTCTTAGAGGTTAATCAAAAACAATCTTACTTTTATTCACTGAAGACACAGATGAGACAAAATTGAGCAATTTGTCCTCGTGGCTTACATAAGTTTATATAACAAAGCAATGCTTATTATAAACAGACAATGCATCAATGGTGATGTACCATAGGTCTAGCGTGTGACTAAGGGGACGAGCACATCTAACTGAGCCCCCCCATGAAATTAAGGCGACAAGACAGCCTGATCCTGCCCAGTGCAGTTGGGTCTACAGTCCGACAGCAGAGAACAGTGGTTACGACAGGAAACACATGGCAGCGTCCTTAAATGACTGTTCTCCCATTTTGCACAATAAATACCTCAAGGGGAGCAGAAGTGCAATTTCAGAATGGCCACCATATATACAGCGCAGTGCCAAAGTCTCAGGCAGTCAAAAAGAGTTTGAAGTTGTTTACATGGGTTGTTAGTCTATATTTTCTCAGAAAAAAACAACTTAACATTGGAACTAATGCAAATTAACAGCAACACAATAAAAACTAACAAGAATTCCTTCTGTTCTCCAAAAAGTCGCTGATATCTAGCTGGATGAAGATGAACCGCCTCAGGTCCCAAACCTCTCCTCAGGGACATCTCAGCCATTCCATGTATCTGTTAAATTTCACCACTAGCTGAAATGATTCTTATTAGTTATTGATTAACCAAACATGGTACAGCTGAAGGCAGCTCATCAGCCTGGGCAGGGATGGGAAAGTGCCCCATGGGCACACTGGGAGCCTCCACATGCACTCTCCCAATTTCAGGACGTCTGAGCCAAGCTCCCATCAGCGACTGGCTACTGGGACTGGGAACGGGCGACCTCAGCGCACAAAAATTGGGCTGCGCTTGGATTCAGACTGTCAACTGAGAACAGGTACTAATTCTGACACTCAGGTGTCTCAGGTTTCAAATGACAGGACTAAGGAGGTCTGGAGCTTATCCCAGGCTACAAGGGGTAGAACAACTAATACTGAATGTAGACCTCAAGGCAAAAGAGTGACACTATAGATTGCCAAGACAGCCCCTAGTAGAAACAGATGAGAAACATGAAAGAATACAAAGCTTTTAAATAAAACATGGAACATCCTTCCACTGCTCAAAATGACTAGTAGCCCTTTGTCATTAACAAGTATATACAGACTCAAAATATACAGCGAGTGCAACAATCGGATTGACTCCGAAATGACACATTTAAGTAATACTTTCCCATATAGTGCAACATGCCAAACATTTAATTGCATTATTTTAACTGCATTACGTTGACTTGGTTGGATCGTACGTGTGTTCCATCCTGTCACTGAGTGGGTGTGTGCCTGCTTGAGTTTTTCGGTGCTCCTTCAATGTCCTGCATGAGAGACCGGAATATCAGGCCTTATTTTTGCAAAGCCAGCTAACTGGCAGGCAGGGTTCCGGTGCGCGGTTCCAAAATCCTGCAGATGGAGGCGTAAAGCGCAGAAAAGCTGGGAGGCACCCAGCACTCTCTCTTAAATAAACCATACCACGCCTTTTTTCTTTTTTTTTTTTTGCATAGAACACTAACAACTTCATTGGGGGTCCCTCCAACCTGCCCTTGGGGGCTTGGGAGCACCCCCTTTCGGAAGGGGGGGGGGGGCATCTCATTTGCCAGCGGGCTTTCCATGCACTCTGAAGCGGTACACGCACGTGTACTCAGGGTGACCCCAGTTAGTGAGAATCCGCAGCTCCACCATGCGGTACATCTTCTCTGCAGATTTCTGGGAAAGACACAAAATAAAAAGTAGCAAACATTGTCTTTCTTAAAAGACTAAGTGATTTCCAAAGCAGTGTGCATGTTTCTGGATCCGTGCGACTCTGAACTTGCTATAAGCCACTGACCGGCAGTCTGAACGTCTGGATGGGTTCTCCATCTTGGTCATACGTGAACTTTCCCAGGAGAGCGCCCTCCTCGGTCTCACTCATCATTCCCTGTTGGGGGGGAGGACAGCATAAATGCAGAAGCAGCATTTTCAAGGCATCACCTACGGGGGGGGTGCTCATTCCAGGTACTCACATAGACAGAGAAATCGCGTGGGGCGCTGTCGATGTGGCCGGTCGGGGACAGGACTTTGGGCAGGTGCTCCAGGGTGACGTGCGTTATGTGGACGGGGTAAGACAGGGCGATGACGAGGAAGCCCTCACTCCCCTGAAATGCCCAGCACTTGCCTGGATAGAGGTCCGGCTGCAGGATAGCAAGAGAATGGGGGGGGGGGGGGGGGTCATACCTTACAGTGTCTCTATCAGAAAAGCTGAGAAAGAGCAACACAACAATATCAAAAGGCTGTGTGTTCAGCAGCTGTGGAGTTTATTTTCACTGAATTAATATATATGTTACTCTGACTTTGAATACAAGGCGGAGCTAGATCCAGCAGAGGAATCTGAACCATAGTCTGAGCCAGAGAAAGACAGGCAGGCAGACAAACGAACAGGCAGGCAGACAGATACAGACAGAGACAGACAGGCAAGCAGACAGATACAGACTGACAAGCAGGCAGGCAGACAGATACAGACAGGCAGGCAGACAGATACAGACAGACAAGCAGGCAGGCAGACAGATACAGACAGGCAGGCAGACAGATACAGACAGACAAGCAGGCAGGCAGACAGATAC
>JAODKN010000093.1:5336537-5352885 GCA_026774425.1 Petrocephalus zakoni
CACTCATCACAGATATACACATTATAGATAGACTAAGCACACACAGTACTATAGACTGTCATCACTCATCACAGATATACACATTGTAGATAGACTAAGCACACACAGTACTATAGACTGTCATCACTCATCACAGATATACACATTATAGATAGACTAAGCACAAACAGTACTATAGACTGTCATCACTCATCACAGATATACACATTATAGATAGACTAAGCACACACAGTGCTATAGACTGTCATCACTCATCACAGATATACACATTATAGATAGACTAAGCACACACAGTACTATAGACTGTCATCACTCATCACAGATAGACACATTATAGATAGACTAAGCACACACAGTGGTATAGACTGTCATCACTTATTATAGATCAATACATTGCAGATTTCAATGCAATAATACACACACTCACCATTTATCATAGATATACACATAACAGACACTATAAATATATGCATATGCAGCATAATAGATTGTCATCCTTCAATATATGCATCCACGTTATAGACACACCAAAACACACACAAATACAGTAATCCATACACTCACCATTCATCATAGATATATAAGTAACACTAAACACATATATACCATATTATGCATTCACAACTTACCCTAGATATACAGTGCCAGCCAAAAGTTTGGACATGCCATGTCGCCTACAGGGGAGAGTGATCGTGTTGCATCACCTGACCTAAATACAGTAGTAATGGTTTTGGAGGAGTTTAACCAGATAGTGGAGGAAAAGCAGCCAAAGGACAGCTGCAGAAGCATCCCAGGAGGCCGCCTCATGGACCCGGTATGGAGGAGACTATAGGGTCAGCTAGTCCCAATTGGGCTTTAGGGTCCAGTGGTGGCATCACTCTGCCCACAATGGGATTTGAACCGGCAACCTTCTGAGTCCCAACCCACAGAGCTGCCCCCTACCAACAAATGGTTTTTATTTTTTTGTTTAATGCTTTTATTTTATGATGATTATTTAAAATGATTTTATTTTTTTTGGTCAGGGCATAATCCATGTATCTTATTTTATAGTGGTGATGGCTATATAATTAAAATGTAGAGAATAGTACAAATAAAGCTTTCTAAGGGTAGGTGTGTTCAGATTTTTCAGCGAGGGTGGGCACACATCTGTGACGTCACTAATGGCTGACCTCAGCGCAAAGGAATGTGATCAAAAACACAGTGAGGGTGAGGGAGGTGGAGAGGGGCTGGGGGGGGCTGTTTGTGGCTGTTACAGGAAAAAGCAAGCTGGCAGAGGAGACAGGCAAGTGGAACGCACACGGCTGCAACTGACGCATGATGCGCCTGGTGACTCAGGCGCAGACACAGACGCTGCAGACGCCACAGACGCAGATACCCGAGCCACAGATGTCACTCTCAGGCCCAGGTGAGGGCTGGCATGCGTAACATACGCAGATATATCAAGTCTGCTCTTCCACGCTGCCTGCTAGTGTACTGATTTCTCGTAGAGTGCCCCCCTTGCTAGGGCACAGGAAGCAGGGGTGCTGATTGGGGGGGTTGTGGGGGGGTGGGGTCAGTGTCCCGTCACCCTCACGGGACTTTTGTCGTGTACCTCTAACTTCCATAAAACCACCATTTTAAACAGTGTACGCTTTTTTGCCATATATATATATATATATATATATATATATATATATGTATATCATGTGGGGTTAGCTGGGGAGTTGGGTCTATCCAGCTGAAGAATAACACAGTGTCTCTCCCCTTATCTGCTGAGTCACTTTGTCTCAGCCCAGCCGTGACCCCAGGCCATGCAGCATACTTGCACCTGAATCAGTGTGGGGGTGGCGGGGGCGGGAGTCATGTCACTCGTCGGTCGGTGACTCAGTGACTCTGTCCGAGGGAAATTTGTTGGTCGCCCTCTCGGTGAGTTTGTCTCTGGTACACATTTACTCTGCCCTTTCAGATAGGGGAATTCCTTAGCTGTGAGGTCATCGGGAAAGCAGGTAAGCACCCCCTCCAGCTGAGGGTGAGGTGTGTGTGTGTCTGGGGGGGGATTCGGAGGAAGGAAAAGCTCTAGACTCGCCGTCTGAAAGGTTTTCCTCACCTGTTTGCCTCAAGGTGAGAAGCCGTCGGTGCTCTCTGATTGGCTGTGAAGTCGTCGGTGCTCTCTGATTGGCTGTGAGCATCAAATTTGGCTGGGGAAACCGGATGTTGGACAGCCACCAGGTATACCTTCTGCAGGGCCATGAGGAGGACAAGGTCTGTTTTCTTTCAAGAAAATGCACTGACAACAGCCCCCCCCCCCATAATGAGAAAGCATATATTGATATCATTAGTACATTCAGCCATTTTCCATTCCTGCTTCATATCTAAGGCAGCCCCATAAACAGCCTGGGAGCGAAGGCTGTCTATGGCAGGACACACGCCATGGACCATTTAGAGGTTGTGGTGGGACAGCTGCACCACCATGGGGTGAGCAAGCAGATTCCACACTGAGAACCAGGGACAGGACCCCCTGCCTGGGGTACGTGAGGCTGCTGTGCTGTCCCAAGCCACCATCACCATGGACAGAGGATTAGTGTTAATTATATCAATGATTTTCTTGCTGTGTGTGTGGGAGGATATATATAACATTGTGGGTACCAAATGTCCGTCCCCCAAATGTGATAAAAACCTGTTATTTTGTGTGTGTGTGTTTGTGTCTGTGTGTCCCCAAAGTGTGGTTAAACCTGACATTTCTCTACTTTTGGGGATATCTTTTCAGGTCCCCATTTGGATAACCTCAATTATATAAGAAATATGTGAATGCAGTCAAAAAACTAAAAATGCCTAAAAGTCCTGTATTTTGGTTGGTTACTTATGGTTAATGTTGGGCTGGGTAGGGGTTAGGGGTGTCGTGATTGGGATTAGGGTTTTCCCCATAGAGATGAATTGGAGGTCCCTATTTAGATAGATACACAGGTCTGTGTGTGTGTGTGTGTGTGCGTGTGGTGCTGCATTCACAGTGCCCATGTCGATTAAGAGATATTTCCAATTGTCTGAAAACAGGCTAATTAGGGCCTGGAAAATCCTGGTGTGCATAACAGGAAAAAATTCTCCATTCGTGATGGAGATCAGGAACAGGTGACGTTGGGGCGGATGGATGTGACGGGGATTTTGTCTGGGGGTCTAGCTTCAGAACAAAGTGAAGACACAGAGAAAGGAACAGAGCTCAGGCAACAGGGTCAGGGAGTGCGGTCTGTGTGTGTGGTCAAAGAGTACGGTCTGTGAGTGTGGTCTGTGTGTGGTCAGGGAGTGCGGTCTGTCTGTGGTCAGGGAGTGTGGTCTGTATGTGGTCAAGGAGTACGGTCTGTGTGTGGTCAGGGAGTGCGGTCTGTCTGTGGTCAGGGAGTGTAGTCAAGGAGTATGTTCTGTGAGTGTGGTCTGTGTGTGATCAGGGAGTGCGGTCTGTGTGTGGTCAAGGGGTGTACTCCAGGTGTGCGGTCTGTGCATGCGGACTGTGTGTGGTCAGGGAGTGTGGTCTGTGCGTGCGGTCTGTGTGTGATCGGGGAGTGCGGTTAGTGTGTGTTGTCAAGGAGTATGGTCTGTGAGTGTGGTTTGTGTATAGTCAGGGAGTGTAGTCCAGGTTTACGGTCTGTGCATGCGGTCTATGTGTGGTCAGGGAGTGCGGTCTGTGTGTGGTCAAGGAGTACGGTCTGTGAGTGTGGTCTGTGTGTGGTCAGGGAGTGCAGTCTGTGTGTGGTCAGGAAGTTTAGTAAAGGAGTACAGTCTGTGAGTGTGGTCTGTGTGTGGTCAGGGAGTGTAGTCCAGGTGTAAGGTCTGTTCGTGCGGTCTGTGGGTGGTCAGGGAGTGTGGTCTTCAAAGGATGTGGAAAACGTGACCGTTCATATTCTGTACAGTGGTTTACGCGTCCGGTGTCTCTACAGCCTGTGGCACACAGCAGCTGATAAGCCCAGGAAAGCGATCTGCCCTTTAACGTGGATACCGCTATGTTACAAAGCCTTTTCCGGAAAGAAGAGCTGGTTGAGTGTCAGCGGTAAAGGCTCTGAGAGCTGTATGACGTGGCTCCAGAGGGCTGGATGTGTTCCAGTCCATATCAGTAGAGTCGGGATGAATGCTGATTACATTAAAGTGTTTGAAAAGTAAATACGACACTGGTGAGAATAAAGCATGTTTTTGAAAAGAATAATGGCCGCACTAATTACAGCAATTACTGTGTTACTTCATGGCTGATAGTGTCTATATTTGTGTTTTCAGGCCATGGTAATTATGTACAGGAGTCTGTACCTCCCAATCTCAGGGGAATGTGCTCAGTGGCGAAGAAAGAAAATGACGGAACAAGTCGGACGGCGATACACAGCGGTGAGACAATGCCGCAAGCGGTGATGTGTCCCGGTACCTGAGAGACACATACCTGCTAAAACCACACTTTATAGATAGGGAGTCGCCCTGTGAAGTAATGTCTATTCCAGACAAAACACTCACACAGCTGCAAAACCCAGCCCGACCAACAGAGGGCGCTGTGGCTCTCATTGGTGCATGATATATACGTACTCTATCCTCTCCTCACCCTGTTTTCCCCACACGCCCCCTCTGATGGATAACGGGGGTTGAGCGTTGCTAGGGGAAACACATCCTAGGACAACGACGAGCCCAGAAAGACTTAGGCCTGGAGAATCAATGGAGGCATTGATGCGCTGGGAAAAATGAGCCAGAGGGAGTTGGAGTGACGGACACATTTATGACTGCATGTCAGACGGAAGGTATGAGCGCTCGCTAATCACAAGCCACGCTGCAGGCCACCAGGCTGATTGCACTCGCTTTGCTGCTTATGGTTGGCCAACACCATCTCCCTGCAGATCTGCACGCCCTCCCAGCTGTCCTGCCTTTATCCCACTCCTCATCTTTTTGCCCTCATTGTTTTCCGTACCGTTACCCAAACAAAATAAAATTCCCCCCATTCCATACGCCCTACGCCCAGTGCGTCCCCTTGAGACAGTTGCCTACCCCCTGGCTACAGGCCAGGAATGACAGTTCAGTCTCCGTCTGGTCTTGGTCATTCTGTGGTGGGACTGGCTTCCTCAGGGTTGCAAAGGTTCTCTGGCTCCCCTGCCTTGTGCCCTGTGTACCCCTGCATTGTACCCTGTGTACCTCTGCCTTGTGCCCTGTGTACCCCTGCTTTGTGCCCTGTATACCCCTGTTTGTGCCCTTTGTACCCCTGCCTTAAGCCCCGTGTACCCCTGCTTCGTGCCCTGTGTACCCCTGCTTCATGCCCTGTGTACCCTTGCTTCGTGCCCTTTGTACCCTTGCTTCGTGCCCTGTCTACCCCTTCCTTGTGCCCTGTGTACCCCTGCTTCGTGCCCTGTGTACCCCTGCTTCGTGCCCTGTGTACCCCTGCTTCGTGCCCTGTGTACCCCTGCCTTGTGCCCTGTGTACCCCTGCCTTGTGGTTCCTGACATAGACTCCAGACTGATCATAGTCCTGTGCCGGATTAGCAGTCATGGAAGATGGATGGGGAAAAGTATCGATCATGTTAGACCATATGAAAGCAGCTCTGCTCTGCATTTTAGCTTGATAATCATCTGCTATTTGTCCTCATCTCTGTTTTTTTAATGCAGTTACGACTGTTATATGTTCTGGCCCGGACATCATTTGGCATAATTATTTCTGCAAAATGTAAACGTGAAAGAGACACAAACTGGGTGGAGTTTTGGACCTTCGAGATTCTCAAGTACAGCTGAGTACGGTGTGCAAAGCCGCCCT
This sequence comes from Petrocephalus zakoni, assembly GCA_026774425.1. NCBI lineage: Eukaryota > Metazoa > Chordata > Actinopteri > Osteoglossiformes > Mormyridae > Petrocephalus > Petrocephalus zakoni. The sequence continues at coordinate 5,342,283 of JAODKN010000093.1, forward strand.
GCTGTTGTGGGAGATGGTGCAGATGGTGTAGAGGGACTTGATGCTGAATGAGGGGGGTGGCTAAAGTTTGGAGGGGAGAGGATGGGAAGGATGTGCATAGCAGAGGCGTCATGGGGAAGCCACCCGTACCTGAGTCAGGGCGGAAGGCGGAACTGCCGGAAACGGAACCAAAATGGGGCAGGAAGAAACCTGGAATCAGAGAACAAACAGCAGTATCAGGATGCAGAGGAGGAAACATGACACAGTGTGGGCAGGGGGGGCAGGAGGGGGGGGCTGGGGCTGGAAGGAGACAGAGCAATGGAACAGGGTCGGCTCTGGCTGAAATCTCACTGCACCCTGCTAATGCAATGTTAATGGGAGCCACAAATCTCTGCCCTAGGGGGCTGTCTCTGTCTTTGAGATGATGGTGATCCGTGCTGGGGCCCCTCCTGTTAGAGCCCTGCCTCATACTCTTTTAGGCATCTGGGAGGACCTGGTCTCATGGTGCAGGAAGGACCTGGTCTCGTGGCGCTGGGAGGACCTGGTCTCATGGCGCAGGAAGGACCTGGTCTCGTGGCGCTGGGAGGACTTGGTCTTGTGGCGCAGGAAGGACCTGGTCTCATGGCACTGGGAGGACCTGGTCTCATTGCGCAGAGAGGACCTGGTCTCGTGGCGCAGGGAGGACCACTTGCATCTCCACATCAAGCAACGTTGGGGTTAGGAGCTTCAGAGGGAAGTCACCTTCCAGTGGAAGGAAGTTCAGCTTTCTTGGGGTCTACCTGAACACCAGACTGGACTGGGTTGGTCTTTTGCTGTGTTCAACAAGCTGCTGGAAATGTTTGTCAGTCTATAGTGGCCAGTGTTCTTCTCTATGCTGTGGCCTGCTGGGGATGCAAGATCAGTTCAGCTTATGCTAGATGCCTGACGAAACTCATCTGGAAAGCCAGCTGCATCATTGGGCTGGCCCTGCGCCCTCTGGAGCCAGCTGCATAGGAGACCATCATGGCAAACCTGGAGAAAAATCCAGAACAATTCTGCCGATCTCCTCTGTGGGGCGCTCTTGTGGAGCTCCATCTGGCATACTTCAGGCACGCCCCCCCCATCAGTGGTCCACTACACATAGGTTTTTGTGCATTGTGAATTTTGCACCAGTTCTGAGTTTCCCATTTTAAAGGGGGCACAACCCTGTTGCTGTTGCCATTAATAAAAGCCCTTTCTGTCCCAAGGCTCTGTCCTGGTTACTTCTTGCCACAACTTCCAGCAGGGCTCTTTTTGAGCCAGTCCTGGATGTGTACATGTCTCTGTGTTTGTAATTACCTCCATTCTCTGCCGCCCAGCCCACATCACTGACGGCTAAGCCCCGAAAGAGAGACATGTCTATTGCGCTCTGTACTTTCCAGTACAAGCCTCCCTGTGTTTGACTTCCAAGAGCTCAGCCAGCAGCTCCGATAATGTAACGTGAAGGCCATGTCGCGGTGTCAGCGAGGCCGTCATTAGCGTGTGGGGCTCAGAGATAATCATGCAGGACTTATTAGCAACCCTCCGACTCATTCAGTCATGACGCGGCCTTCCGCTGCGCTTTAAAGGTAGAGGCAGATGGGCCTATTAGCCATTAGCCTCTAGCCTCTAGGAGGCCAAGGCAGCACTGGCCCGGTCAGACACACACACACAAACACACACACACACACACACACACACACACACCTGCCTACCTATCTAAATAGGGACAGCCCATCTCATACAAAGGGGAAGCATACTTGGGGCACTTGTGCTTTGATGGGCACTGTCTGTGGGGGTCTGGAGCTGTAGACAAGGGGGCCTGTATTCTTGGCTGGGGGGCCAGTCTGTACATATACAGTCACTGTGGGAATGGCACACCGTTTGGTAACTGTGAATAATGTTCACAGGTAGTGGCAGAATCCAGCAGCAGGCCTGGGTCTAAATTTGCATTCCTGACAGTAACACGTATGATTTGTTACAGCACACGTGACATTCATTCATTCATTCATTCGCCCGTTCATTAATTCGTTTATTCATTCATTCACTCACTTCTATGTATTGCAGACTGGGGGGGGGGGTGAGAGGGGGAGAGACCATCATGCTGCGCCCAACCCTCATGAAACAGTGATGCAAACCCCCCCTGAAATTTCTGTGTGAAGTGAGGTGCCAATCTGTTTTCTGATGGAAATTTGGGCGTAAACTTTGTTGCACTGTAATTTTGTTGGGCTGGGGGGCTGTGATGGGAGTAAGCTTGGCCCCCATCTGTGGCCCCCGGCGGTATTTGCAGTGAGAGGCTTGGGATTTCCCTTTCTGTGCACCTCCCCCCCAGTCCCCCCCCTCCCCCGGCTTCTCATTGAGCACGTGGACTGAGTATCAGATACAGTGAGTTTGCCGCTAAGCAGGCACATTGCATTTTACTTTGTCCATTCTTTTGGAGGGTAGGACAGATCAGCTTCTACTGATGGAAAATTGCCTGTTTGTGTCATAGCTGGAGTGGATTTGGGGCAGAGAGATCCAAAAACCCTTCTGACCCAGACACTGGCGTCCAGGATGTCTCCTGTCCCATGCCTGGTAGAGACCGCACGCTCTCCGTGACCCTGCACTGGCGTGTAGGGTGTCTCCTGTCCCATGCCTGGTAGAGACCGCACGTTCTCCGTGACCCTGCACTGGCGTGTAGGGTGTCTCCTGTCCCATGCCTGGTAGAGACCACACGCTCTCAGTGACCTTGCTCTGGTAGCATGGTTATGCAAGCTGGATAGATGGCATGTTTGTGCATTGTTTCTGTGTCTTTAACCTGTGCCTGCGCTTAATGTGTGCATGTGTTTAACATGTGTGTGTATTTAGCGTGTATTTCATGTATGTTTAGCATGTGCCTGCTGCCCTTGCAGTATCATGTGGCCACAATTGATCTCCATTGATGTCTCAACTGGACTTTGGGGATCTGGATCACAGGAATCAGCTGTGTGTGTTGGGAGGGGGTGGGGGGGGGGCATTTGAAAGCGAGGCCGGCCCAGGGAGTGGGGATTAGAATGTGTACAAATGGGCTGAGCTGAAAATGGAGGCACAAACATAAATGGAGACACGCTTTTGTTTGCCTGCGTTTCCGGAGACTCAGTGAGGGCTGGACTCGCCATCCTGAGTGCTGGACATTTTCCCAGTGGATGTGGGTGGACAAAATTTATGATGAGACCACCCCTCCTCAGAAAAATTCATTGTGAGATCCCCTCCATAGTCAGATTTTACTGCAGGTATGTATTTGTGGTGGGCCTGTATGGGCAAAAGTCCAGTCCAGCCCTCGAATGTTGCATACAGACTCCAGTACCAGTCAGCCAGTCAGATGACACAAGCAGCCCCCTCGGGCGCCGTCTTCTGAGGGGGTATTGATTTAGAGGGTGGTGAAGCCTGCCTAGGGCACCTCAGAGCCATCGACTGGCTGACTGGCACAGGCCCCCATGCCCAGTTTCCTCCCACAATGGCCACAAGAATGGCACAGCGTGTAGAAAAGAGCAGCGGGTGCGTATCCCCAGGGATGTCCAGGGCTGGGGTCATGCACTGTGTGGAAGGAAGCAGAGACACAAACAGGAGCAGCAGCAGACCCGGCATTTCCGCAGCGGCCCGGAAGCATCTTCAGACACACTTGCATCCTCGTCTCCGTCTCCCTTGCTCCTCGGGCTGTCTCCCGACTTCCTTCGGGCTGTCTCCCGACCTCCTTGGGCTGTCTCCCGACCTCCTTCGGGCTGTCTCCCGACCTCTTTTGGACTGTTTCCCGACCTCTTCGGGCTGTCTCCCGACCTCCTTCGGGCTGTCTCCCGACCTCTTTTAGACTGTTTTCCGACCTCCTTCGGGCTGTCTCCCAACCTCCTTGGACTGTTTCCTGACCTCCTTCGGGCTGTCTCCCAACCTCCTTAGGCTGTCTTTCGACCTCCTTCGGACTGTCTCCCGACCTCCTTTGGACTGTCTCCCAACCTCCTTGGGCTGTCTCCCGACCTCTTTTGGACTGTTTCCCGACCTCCTTCGGGCTGTCTCCCGACCTCTTTTGGACTGTTTCCCGACCTCCTTCGGGCTGTTTCCCGACCTCCTCCGGGCTGTCTCCCAACCTCCTTAGGCTGTCTCCCAACCTCCTTGGGCTGTCTCCTGACCTCCTTCGGGCTGTCTCCCGACCTCCTTCGGGCTGTCTCCCGACCTCCTTGGGCTGTCTCCCGACCTCCTTCGGGCTGTCTCCCGACCTCTTTTGGACTGTTTCCCGACCTCCTTCGGGCTGTCTTTCGACCTCCTTCGGGCTGTCTCCCGACCTCCTCGGGCTGTCTCCTGACGTCCTTCGGGCTGTCTCCTGATCTCTTTTGGACTGTTTCCAGACTTCCTTCGGACTGTTTCCCGACCTCCTTCGGGCTGTTTCCCGACCTCCTCGGGCTGTCTCCCGACCTCCTTCGGGCTGTCTCCCGACCTCTTTTGGACTGTCTCCCGACCTCCTTCGGGCTGTCTTTCGACCTCCTTCGGGCTGTCTCCCGACCTCCTCGGGCTGTCTCCTGACTTCCTTCAGGCTGTCTCCTGATCTCTTTTGGACTGTTTCCCGACTTCCTTCAGACTGTTTCCCGACCTCCTTCGGGCTGTCTCCCAACCTCCTTGGGCTGTCTCCTGGCTCAGCGCGTGCATCTACTGCAAAACCCAGTTTGTTTATGCTCTCTCTCTCTCCTCGATCTCTCCCACCCTTCCCCTTGTCACTAAAGGTGTTTTGAGGTGAGAGGCTGGTGTGTTACCTGGCAGGAGAATATTCACATGCAGCAACTCGTAAGATACAAAAGTCCTCCAGAGTAAGAGTCCTCCTGTGGCTGTTCCTGCTGCCATTGGTACCAGTTTACATTTAATACACATTTCCCAGTACTGGTTTCTTTTTATCATTTCTATTTTTCTGTGTACTCCCTGCTAATTGTGCCAGAGTCTTATGCCTTTTTCTTTAAATATGAATATATCTTATGTACAGTTTCATTAGTTTTACACTCTTTAAAGGCTGATTGTACTTCAGATTAGGTATAAAGCATGTGGGCACACCAGCACCTGCAGTCTGCTATTTGAACATTTAGCCTTTTCAATCACTAAATAAACATTATCCTCCCGGCTGCCCCTGTGATTATATTTATTTTATATTTTGTAATCTGTGTAGTACATGGTGATATTTCATGTTATAACTAATCTCAGCAGCAAACTTATTATTATATTAAAAGCCCGGTGGTTGTTTTGATCCAAACGGCTTTCAGTTTTATATATATATTCAGCTGGATTGTTTAACTGAAGTCGTGTAGCCCTGGGTGCCTCCGTGTGTCCCTCTGTGTGTCCCTTTGTGTTTCCCTCCATGTTTCCCTCTGTGTGTCCCTCCATGTTTCCCTCCGTGTGTCCCTCTATGTTTCCCTCCATGTTTCCCTCCATGTGTCCCTCTATGTGTCCCTTTGTGTTTCCCTCCATGTTTCCCTCCATGTGTCCCTCTATGTGTCCCTTTGTGTTTCCCTCTGTGTGTCCCTCTGTGTGTCCCTCTATGTGTACCTTTGTGTTTCCCTCCGTGTTTCCCTCCGTGTGTCCCTCCGTGTGTCCCTTTGTGTGTCCCTTTGTGTTTCCCTCCATGTGTCCCTCTATGTGTCGCTTTGTGTTTCCCTCCATGTTTCCCTCCGTGTGTCCCTCTATGTGTCCCTTTGTGTTTCCCTCCATGTTTCCCTCCGTGTGTCCCTCCTTGTGTGCCTCCGTGTGTCCCTCCGTGTATCCTTTTGTGTGTCCCTCTGTGTGTCCCTTTGTGTTTCCCTCCGTGTGTCCCTCCGTGTGTCCCTTTGTGTTTCCCTCCGTGTGTGCCTCCGTGTGTCCCTCTGTGTGTCCCTCTGTGTTTCCCTCCGTGTGTCCCTCCGTGTGTCCTTTTGTGTGTCCCTCTGTGTGTCCCTCTGTGTTTCCCTTCGTGTGTCCCTTCGTGTTTCCCTCCGTGTGTCCCTCCGTGTGTGCCTCCGTGTGTCCCTTTGTGTTTCCCTCCGTGTTTCCCTCCGTGTGTGCCTCCGTGTGTCCCTTTATATTTCCCTTCGTGTGTCCCTCCGTGTGTCCCTCCATGTATCCTTTTGTGTGTCCCTCCGTGTGTCCCTCTGTGTGTCCCTTTGTGTTTCCCTCTGTGTGTCCCTCTGTGTGTCCCTTTGTGTTTCCCTCCGTGTGTCCCTCCTTGTGTGCCTCCGTGTGTGCCTCTGTGTGTGCCTCCGTGTGTACCTCCGTGTGTCTCTTTATGTTTCCCTCCGTGTGTCCCTCTGTGTGTCCCTTTGTGTTTCCCTCCGTGTGTCCCTTCTTGTGTGCCTCCGTGTGTCCCTCTGTGTGTCCCACTGTGTGTCCCTCTGTGTGTCCCTCCGTGTGTCCCTCTGTGTGTCTCTCTGTGTGTCCCTCCTTGTGTCCCTCTGTGTATCACTCTATGTGTCCCTTCGTGTTTCCCTCCTTGTGTGCCTCCGTGTGTCCCTCTGTGTGTCCCTCCATGTGTCCTTCCGTGTGTCCCTCTGTGAATGGCAGAACAATGCAGTGCCTCCTGGAAGCTCAGCCATGTGGTTATAGGTTCACATCCTTGACCTTGGTAACTTCAGCAAATGCCTGATGTTCCCACTGCATACTCCATGCAGTCCTCTCTCTTTCTCTCTCTCTCTCTCCCTCCCTCTCTCCCCACGTTGAGGCACATTCCTGGAATACCTCTTTCCCTCAGTCACTCGCTCCCTTTTCCCTGATTAACTGTCGTCCTTAGCGTGTTGACAAGGCTGTGCTGAAACACGAATGGGGAGCGTCTGCCCCCCCCAACCCTTCACTTCACTGGCCCCCATGGTGCATGCACCCTCTCTCCTCAACACGCATTCATTCATTAACGACGTGCAGAACCCATCATTGCCCATTAAGCGCTCATAGGCTGCTCAGTATATCGACACGGGGCTGCCCCATTGCTCAGCGTCTTCCACAGTGACTGTATATGTACAGACTGGCCCCCGCTCTATGCTGTAAACACTCTCCACCGGCTTGATCTCTGCGCTAACTATGTAACTGTGCAATAAACAGGGCAATGAAATCTGCTGCCCACTTCATGGATATGACATTTGCATGCATTGTATTGTGTTGAAGAACAAACCCATGTTCCTCCTTAATGACTATTTGCAACACAGAGAGGCGGTGGCGTGGAAATGTGTTTATATTTATGTTTCTGTGGGCGGGGGTTAGAACGGGGTTAATGAGATTAAATATATAAATAAGATAAACATGCATCACTCCATATCTTTCCTGTCCATCAAGTCATATGAGGTCTTTAATAGCTCAGGCCTCTGGTTTCCCATTGACTCAGAGACGGTCATCAGCAGCATTGGAAATATTGAAAATGATAAATTTCCAGTAAAATAACCGCAGCCATATTTACTGAGGAACTGTATAGAGATGCTAGTGCTGGTGTGAGGAAGAGGTTCTAACTTTGTTTACAGTGTGTAAAAGGTTTTGTTTGTCGCTAGGGTTCTAGTAGCCATGAATGGTTATTATTTGCATATCGAGCTAATTACCGTGCAGCTAATTCTGCATTTCATGTACATGTCTTCTCAAGTATCACGTAGCTATGCATGCATATTATAACACTTATTATTAATTGCCATATGTTCACATGCATGTTTTATGTGTGTTTCATTTAATATCATAGCTGCATATGTATTTTATGTCTTTTACGATATACTGGGCAGAACATGATGACCCTACGTATACATTCTGTTCCACGACTTCTATACTTTGCACAGGAAGGTTTCAGTTCTGTCCTGAGAAGTCCAGCTCACTCACTCTGGGGGCACCAGCCATTTTTTTCAGTAGGCGGGACGTTGCACCCCCCCCCCCCCCCCCCCCCCCCGGGGTGCGGGCGGGGGCGGGCAATTCGGGATGGGACCCCCGCTGCAGGAATGAGCAGGCGTGACCTGTTGGATGATGGGATATTTGCGATGATGTCTTGTTATAATCCTGGGCCCACTCGAGTAACAAAGGCCCCTAATCCTCCAGATTGGACTCAGAGCGGCTGCTGGTGATGTCACCCTCCGTGTTTTGACACGCTCGTCACCTGCACACTGCTATCAGACCGGATCTGCTCCCCCTCCCCACCCCTGGCCCACCACACACACAACCACCCCCAGGTCTCAGTGTTGCTCTGCACCGGGGGCTCAGTGTTCAGTCCACTGGACCCAGTACCTTCTCCCTAGTTAGACTAAATTTTAGGAGAAACCTTCTTCACGCTGCTCTGCACAACTTGAGTGTCTGCATGGGATCATTAGCATAATTAAGATAACCTGCCTTTGGGGCATTTGGAGGACAAGTTGCAGAGTGATTTTATATGAGATAGGGGCAATGTATTTATATTCATACCAAAATAATTAGACACTGACCAGTTATACTATATTTAAGAGTTAGATCACTAGTCATTATAGTCACCTTGTCTGTTATTAATATTCTCTAGTTTTTTTTACTATTTATTCAGTGGCATGAAAGCTGTGACTATTGACTACTAAAAATGGCTACCAAGGGTAACTATTTACAAGTCCTCGTTCTTCACGTTCCTCCTGCATCGTCCTGTGCTCCTATCGATGGAAGCCAACCCCAAACTCGCCGGAAAAGAAAAAAGAGATTATAAAAGTTGGGGAGGCAGATTGATGACAGCGGGTTACCGCTGCGTGTGCGCGACGGCGTGACCCCCCCGCTTGCTCCCCGTTTACCGCTGCATGTACGCGACCCCCCCCACCCCCCCACCCCCCGCTCGGCTGCCATCATAATTATCTGGCCATTTTCTTGAAACAATCGGGCATGGATCATGCTGCTATCCTGCACTACATTAGTTTCCCACATTAGGCGACCTGGGAAATGCGTCGCCGTCGCATGTCTGCCCGCATGAATGGCCCCCCAAATTATACCTTGATCGGCCTGCGACAATGGTATATAAAGGCCGTGGGTCCCCTTTGTTTGGGTGGGAGGACTGCGTCTGTTGTTTAATGTGCTGTTGAGTCGGCGGGGCCAACTCTGTCCCGGGGGGGGGGCAGCGGTAAGGGGGCTGGGCAGCCCTCACCTGTCCCTGCTTCCCGGTAGACCCTAACCCACGATTCCCAGGGACCCCTCGAATGACCGCTCACAATGGAGGTTGGACTGTGTCTGACACGCAGCACAAAAGGTGCGCAGCCCCTGTGAAGAATGCCCCAGCGTCTCCTCTTTAAAAATGGATTCCAGTCGCGCCGGTGTTGAAAAATTGCCCTGACAGGGCATGAGATGGGCCCTGACACATGAGCCGGCAGCCACAGCCCCAGCTCAGTGCAGGCCGGGCAGATTAAACCAGGCTGGCCCGGGCCGGACGCCGGCCCGAACGTGCGCGGATCACGGCCCATACAATAGTACCACCTGTACAATGCACGACTTTCTTCTGATAGCTTCACGTGTGCACCGCCCCCCCCCCCCCAGCCCCAGCCAGCCAGGCCTAAACCCCCCTTTCAGAGATTACCAGGCCCGTTTCTGTAGGGCGGGTCGATCGGGAGCCCACGTCTTATTACCGCGCTGAAATAATGTGCCTTGGTGCAGTTGTCAAACCGCGTGGTCACACCTTGGCGTCAAGACGGGCCGCATTGTTGCTGTGGCAAAGGCCCGCGGAGCTGCGAAGAAAGGAGCTCGGGTGGGAGTCTCAGAGCTGACCCCACAAGGCACCCTGTCCGCCCAGTGGCCATTGTCTCCGGCCTGATTTCATATGTGCATCGGATTAGGGATCCTCATAACGCAGAATTTGGGTCCCATAAATTACGTCTAAGTTGTTTAACTTGGCAAAAATAAGGCTCCACAATAGTAACTATAGAAATCTTTTAACTGCGTTTTTACGTATAAAGCATAGCGCGTGTGCCTGATGCGTCGGCTCCTTTCCTGTACACGCCTCGCCATCTTATTTTATATACTTCATTACCCACAGGTCTGTAAATCATTAACCTCCTTTAGCAGCAGGTACGCATGCACAAACTCCAAGCTGTGGTGATGGAAATTACTTTCGTCGCTTGTGGGCCCTCCTGTGACCCCCTCTTGGCTGTCCCTGTGAAATGTTTCTTTTGGCCAGCCCGATGGCTCCCCCCCCCCCCCCTTAAACCCTGTCCCCCACTCAGGTAAAGGGGCATTAGAGAAACCAGAGATGCAGTGCAGATGTGTGTCAGCAAAGGAGACACACGCACACACATGCACACGCACACACACTCGCCCAAATGCATCTAGCAGGACAGAAGCTTCGCTGAAATTTGTACCTTAAAGCTGCTGATCCTCTAATGGGCTTCGCTTTTGTACCTTAGTGCTTCTGTAACTAGCCAGCTGGGTCCAAAGAAAATAAACTGTTTTGTACCAGTGCAAAGTAAATAGAGCTCAAGACTGTTTATCTGTGATAGGTCGGCATGTGATTGGGGGGTGGGGGGCAGACCGTCTGTTCCAGGACCTCCCCGCGGAGGGGGCGGCAGATGCGCCCCTGAGCGAGAGAGATGGCGCAGCGGTATCACTTTCAGGGAGGGGAGCGCATCACATTCTGCATGTACTCCCGGGGGGGCGGTGAGTGGGGGTGGGAGCCCCCCCGCCCCCCGCCACCCCCCCACCC
>JAODKN010000093.1:5361543-5379930 GCA_026774425.1 Petrocephalus zakoni
AACGCTACTGCTAGCATCCGCCCCCTGCAGGTACATAAATGCAACTGCTAGCATCCGCCCCCAGTAGGTACATAAACGCTACTGCTAGCATTTGCCCCCTGCAGGTACATAAACATCCTCACTAGCATCCGTCACTTGCATCCGACCCCTGCAGGTACATAAATGCAACTGCTAGCATCCGCCCCCAGTAGGTACATAAACGCTGCTGCTAGCATCAGCCCCCTGCAGGTACATAAACGCTACTGCTAGCATCCGCCCCCTGCAGGTACATAAATGCAACTGCTAGCATCCGCCCCCAGTAGGTACATAAACACTACTGCTAGCATCTGCCCCCTGCAGGTACATAAACATCCTCACCAGCATCCGTTACTTGCATCCGACCCCTGCAGGTACATAAACACCATAGACCGTGTCCTCCCCCTCTAGGCACCCTCACCAGCACCACACCATCCACCCATTAAGATCAGCCCCAATCCTCTAAATGTTCTCCACTTTCTCCATCAGGTGATGAAGATCCAGTTTGTGAACAAGGAGCCGGTGTTCGAGAAGGCCGTGATATCAGTGGAGGACCACGTCGAGTGCCGTTGCAAGAGCGCCGTGCCGGCAAACATGCCCAGGACCACGGCGCGGAAACCGCAGGGCCCGCCGCCACCAAAGTCCCCCAGGGTCATGAGCCCATCCAAGGAGGACATATACCAGCATGACGTGCTAAAGCAAAACCAGAACTTCCAGCTGGAAGAGCTGGAGGGCCGCCAGTGGCAGAGCCAGACTCCCGACACGCCCTCGGGGACGTCTGGCCAAGGGGAGCCGTCGGCACCCTCAGAGGAGCAGCCGCCGCGTGGTGCCACAACGCGGCAGGGGTCGGAAGAGAAGGAGGTGCAGCAGGAGGAGGAGATGGACGCACACCTAGGGGACGAAAGACCCCCAGAGAGGCCTGGGTACCGGCACACCGGCACACGGCTGGAGGGCGCGCAAGGACAGTCCCACCATCACCACAGCAAAGTCGTGGAGGAGAAAGCAGAGGCCCCGGCCCCCAGCAGCGGCTCCATGGCGACGAGAAGGCCCGAGGCGGAGGAACCACGACCTACCTTGCACCTGACCACAGTGACCAGACATCCCTACCACTACCGGCCTGACCCCGCAGGGAAGACCGATCAGAGGCCGCTGTCCGAGGAGCGCCATGGAAACAGCAAGCAGCTTGGGGTGGAAGTGTGGTCATCAAAGCAGGAGGAAGCTGAGAGACTCAGTCACCAGGAAAGGGATCTGCTGCAGGAACAGGAAACACGCCAACAGAACCATCATCATCAACGGCACCTTCATCAGCCACACCAACAAGCTCACACAACCACAAGGAAAGCAGGTAATCAAGGTGACCTGAACGCCCCCCCATGCGTGTGCTTCTTGCCCTACACATTCATGTATCCCCTGAAGGTCTCGATTATAGTCCTGTGAATATGAGCTACAGCAGCGACTTCAGCATCCATACTGACATGTTCTCTGTGTCCGTTCTCTTTGATTCAGTGATGACACTGCCTACCACGAGATCACCGGCCATCATGCAGACGCCATCCCCATTCCGTCCCCCCAGGAGGCGCTCCTCTTCGTTACGGAGGAGACTGCGTAAGAACAGGAACAGGATAACCAAGACAGCCATGAGGGCCATACTGATGTAGAGAACCCATCAAATGGTGAGGGAACGGGATACATTTGGTGCAGATTGGCCATTTTCAAGAACCCCAAACAACGAAGACAAGTGTGTCTAATGTGTCTTTTATCCCTTCCTGTGCTACCCAAGGTGTTCCGCTGCTGTTTTGCCTCCTGGCCCACTCAGAGGAGCCTGCCAGAGCTCAAGGGCATTCCGAAGGCATCGTGGACGTATGGGTGCTCGTTGAAAATAAGCTCATCCACTCTAGAACTTCGCTTAGCTTTTCACACCGGAAGAGGCTTGTGAAATTACTGGATCCATCCGTGTTAGTTGTGCGTGATGTGCAAGCCTTAAAATAACAACCAAAAACAGGAGTTCACAAGCACACCTGCCTGTCGAATGAGCAAGTCTCATCAGAAGGACCCGTGAGACCGGCTGTGCGTCTTGTGGCATCTCGTAGGTGTTCCATCCATGCCAACATGGCAACTCATAGAAATACTGGACCAAGACACAAAATGAAAAGGTGACCCAGAAGTGAAAAGTCATTCAACTGGAAAAGGGGTTGATTATAACCCTGGATTACAGCACTGAAAGAAACCTCAGGACTTTGAAAGATAGAAAGATCACTGTCACATTTGAATACCCTCACGTATCACTGGTGCAGTCGTGTATAATATATACATGTGTATACTATTCTGGTATGTTAATTTAACCTAGACACTGGATTTTAACCAAGAAGAGCATCCAAGGCTCTGGAATTCCGAATTCTGAAATACCAAAGGCGTGTTCGCACTGGCCCGGCGAATCGAACGGCCAGAACTCGAGCCGAGGGTGTTTCATAAGCGATACATTATCTGTTCTGGTTCAGACAGGCGCTGAACAGCTGTGCAGGTCTGTCAAGCTAACCCGTAGCCATCTGTCAGGCCTACCGACCAGTGGGTGGTCAATGGCTGGGCGTTCACTGGAGTGGCACCATTTGCCGGACATGGTTCTGGAATGATGCTCAATAAAAGTGAATCCTGATTGCTACAGACAGTAATTAGTTTGCGTCTATGCACTCAGAGGCACGTTATTGTGTCACAGATGCCAGTTCTCTATGGAGCCATTCGCCAAGGATGGCAATCGGGTCACAGCAGGTCAAGCAGAGAGCGACTGGGAAGGTCCCTGCTTGGAAGAGTCTGGAGCTGAGGTTCCATCAGACATCTACCGAGCAGCGCTGTTTGAAGAAAGACGCAGAGCGAGTCTCCCAAGCAGTCACGGCTTTCCCATCCAGCAGGGGGCGCCACCATGGGGACAAAGGGCCGGTCCCTGTCAGAGAGAGACTGTCCCATGGGGCTGCGGCCATATCGTGCCATGTCGACACGGCAGGGGAGCGATTTGAAGCAAATGCCGAAGACAGTCCACAGCCACCATCTTCAAAGTGGTCTATTCCTTCATTGTGTCATTTTTCTTTTTTTCCTTTGCCAAACAATTGCCACTTTGATGCCGTAGGAGAGGAAGAGGCAGGGGACAGCGATTACCGGAAGGACCGCAGCCTGTCTCAGCCTTGTGGAGGCAGAGAGACTTCAGAATTGGGGGGGGGGGGGGGGGCAGGTGTCACCCCCCACCAGGACCAAATAGCACGTGAACTTTCAAGTCCTGTCGTGAGCACTGTATGTAAATGTTCCAGAATATTTTCAATGTCTATTTTTTAAATTATTTAAAACTATTGTGTCCTGTGCTCAATTGCAATGAATTGTTTTGATTATAATGAATGTAATTATAATTTTTAATATATCTATAAAAGCAAAGTAATATTAATGATCATGACCTGTGGTGTTTGTTGACGTCCTTTATGTCCCTGAGCTTGCACACACACACACACACACACGCACACACACACACACACACACACATACATACACGCACACACACCATGTATACCTCTCTTTATGGGGACACTCATTCCTATGGGCATAACTATGACACCCGTAACCCAGTCCTAACCTTAACCATAAGTAACCAAACAAAATATGATACTTTTGGCATTTTTAGTTTTTTGATTGCAGACACAGATTTTTAAAAAATTGAGGTTATCCTTATGGGGACCAAAAAAATGTCCCCACAAGGTAGAAAATAACAGGTTGGGGTTCCCACAACATAAAATAAACATGACCACACACACACACACACACCTCTCACACCAAAGAGGAATGTCACTAGATTACTTCCACACCTCTGTCTTTGTTTGCATATTCACTGTCTTTCACTGTCTTTCCACCTTTTTTCCATCTATCTATTCGCCTGGAGCCAGTCCCAGGATGCCATGGGGACATGCTGTAGGGCAAGAGCATACTAACTCCACACACACACACACACGTGATTTAAGTGTCCTGTCCTTATGGTATGAGCCACTGTGGTACACCGCACCTTCTTTGTGTCTTAAATTCTTAAAAATTAAGATATTTTTTTCACATGAAAAAGCCATTGGGGCTTAAGGATATCATTTAAAAAAGACCATGGATTATGTAATAAAAATATGCCCTTTTAACATTATAAAAGAGATTCTTTGCTGTGGGATAGACTGGAATTGACATCAGGATGTCCCCAGCCTTGAGCCCTGTGCATTCTGGGATACGCTCCAGGCTCACAGTGACTGTATACTGGATAAGATGCATGGATAATGATTTATTGGTGCGATTTTGTTTTGACTTTAGCTTCTTCACACGCTGTTTCATTCTGCCTCTCTGATGGATTGCGGTATGTGTCCAGATCATTAGTGCGTTGTGTCTCTGTCCTTTCATTACCACCCTCAGCAGACTTCCCAGGCTAAGTTACACCCTCGCAAACTCAGTGAATAATCATCTTAACTGGGTAAATTGGAAGCTTTGGGAGCAGTTATGTGTGGGAACTGTGGCTGGAGCACGTAGGGGCTGCTGGCTGTGCCCAGAGAGCGTGACTTCAAGCCTGTTGGGGTGTGTGAAGTCACGGTAAGTGGAGAGGCAGAGATGGGAGTGAAACCTAATTACAGCAAAACTTAGTGTTTGTAGGGGGGTGGGGAGCAGTGCCATGGGGTGAAGGTAGGTTTCACAGAGGAGTGGTAAAAAAATCCAGGGGAGATAAACGTTGGGTGGAAAAGGGCTCCTTGTTGACTGTGTGAGGGAGTGAGACACAGAAGGATAAGCAGAGCATAGGATATTTACACATGGCTATTAACACACTCTGCAGACTCCCCCTATGTCGCTCTGGAGGGCTTGGCTGCTGTGGTGGCGGGCTGAGGGTGAACTTTGGCCCACCCCTGTTCCACACGTTTCTGCAGGCACTGCTACATCACACATCTCAGATACATCGACGCTGGCATCGGTGCTGCTCGAACCTGTCGCCGAGCTCATTCCCCTGACCTGCCACAGAGGATCCCAATGCAAAGATTAAGCCTGAATGCATTGGCTGCACAGAATTTCTCCGGGACTCATAAAAAGAAGAAGCAGAATGTTTTGGAGACTGTCGCCTTATCTGTTCAGGCGAGTTTTAATTTCATTATATTTATTTAGTGAATACTTTGGTGAAAACACTCCCCAGACACTGGGATTCAAACCAGCAACCTTCCTATCACAGGCACAGTGTCCTACCTGCCAGGGCCAGACAAGATCCCAGTTCCCACTCCATCGGCGAGACAGAAATCACCACTATACAGGTCTCTTGGGGTAAAGACATAAATTGTACTTTTCTATAATGCCTGAGTTATGGATACAGGCTGCAGGGCCAGATGTGGAATCGCCGCACTGTGTACCAGAGCGTCGGATTCACCACAGAGGTCACCAGGCAGGGCAGAGTCACCGTCAACCTCACATACTGGTGCTTAATCTAAACATCACACTCCCTCCACATTCAGCACTAGGCTGAGAAGGTATCCCTAAGGCCCCCCCCCCCAATCATCCTCCAAAAAAAACCATCGAGCAAAACAATTATTTGCGTCTGGGATGAGGGGGTGATATCAGTTACTGTCCAGACGAGACTTTGACTGTACATGACGACTGGGTCTGGTGACCTTTGACCTCGTCTCCTGGTCTACCAGATACTCAATAAGGAAGTTGTGTGAGTGTGGGGGGGCTGACCTTATGGTGAAAACAGCACATAGAGTAGGAGCTGTAGCATCTCTCCCCAATAGGCACAGTATTTAGCGGCCTATCTGATCTTTCCTCATACACCTTTAGCTTTCTCCATGCACACTTAGTTTTGTGCACCCCCTATGATCTGTGGGCGACCAGGAAGCGGAGGTAGGGATCCGCACCCCACCCTCTCAGGATGTCTTCCCAAGTTATTATTGCCTGCCGCCAATGTGGTCTCAGTGTCTTCCTGTGTACGACAGGAAGTGAAACCTGAATATATCTGGATAAAAACCCAGCCGACTGATTCATCGTTTATTCACAACAATGTTACCAATCAGAACCAGTGATCGCCGAGGTGGGGGTTCACAGCTGTGTATCCCCAGCTCTCTCTGAGTACCCTCTGTATATGCACCCCCCCCCCTTTCTCACCTGCACACACACACACACACACATGTGTGCACAATGGGCTGTGATCTCTATCTCACTCTGCAGCACACAGTGGCTCTTCCTGTTACTTTGTCCTGGCTTGGATTCATCTCAGAGTGTGTGTGTTGTGTGTTTATAAGTGCAAGGTGCGTCCGAAATTGTGAGGACATCCGACTCTGTCCTGTGCCCCAGGGTCCACGGACACAATGTCCTTCGAGTTCAGCAGGTACCCGCCCAGAGCAGGTTTCTGGGGCTTGTAACCCTGACCAGGTGCTGCCTGAAACACAGGGGCACAAGATCACAATACAGATACATAAGCAGCATGTGTACAGAACTATCAGGAATGTTACATGCCTTTTACATTACATTAACTGCACCTTCATAATGCATTCATAGTGCATTCACGGAACATTCAGTGCACCTTCATAATGCATTCATAGTGCATTCACGGAACATTCAGTGCACCTTCATAATGCATTCATAGTGCATTTACGGAACATTCAGTGCACCTTCATAATGCATTCATAGTGCATTCACGGAACATTCAGTGCACATTCATAATGCATTCATAGTGCATTCACGGAACATTCAGTGCACCTTCATAATGCTTTCATCGCGCATTCACAGAACATGTAGTGCACCTTCATATAATGCATTTATAATTCATAGAACTTTCAAAAGCAGCATGTAAGTATACCTAACCCTGAACAAGGTGCCACCCCAAGCATTGCTTCCCTGGATACTGAGTCAGCAACTATGGGTTAAATGCAGTGGACACGTTTTGTTGTTGTGCTGTGGTGCTAATAATGAAACAATGATAATTAATCACTGTCACCTTCACCTTCCAAAAGGAGCCACTATGAGGACACTACACATTCTTCATAGTAGTTTAGATGTCCTTCACTATAGTCAATACGTTCTTCACAATAGCTAATTCCATTCTTTCCAATAGCTAATGCGTTCTTCGCAATACCTAATATTTTCTTCACCATAGCTAATGCATTCTTCCCAAGAGCTAGTACATTCCTCCTCATAGCTAATTCCATTCTTTACAATAGCCGATGCTGTCTTCACAATAGCTAATAGATTCTGCATGATAGCTAATATGTTCTTCGCAATAGCTGATGCATTCTTCATAATACAGTCTATGTCACCATTTAAAGCACAGGAAGTTGCATTGTAATGGGCCACCAGTGATACGTCAGTATTTTTCTGGGTATGAGCCCTTTAAGGAAATGAGATAAGCTATTGTCACATACTGTAGGTTTCCTATGGAGCCAAAGCAATCATTCAACTTTTCAACTTATTCTATTTAATGCCCTGAAGTTACAGGTGTCTGCCAGTGGGTCATAACAATGATGCAATTTATTCAGAGTTGCAACATTTACATTAACGCATTATAATGAGTCATTGAGAGTCAGGGGAGGGGGGGCATTGCCCTGGCTTTGCTGAGAAGACAGGTCCATAGTCATTGTAGATCCAGACAGGCTGAAGCCGGCAATGAGGTACATAAAAGCTGCATCTGGTCTCAGCGGCTGAATCGGTGCATGGAGTGTTCCCTTCCTCATTAATCTAGGTTGCAGTCCTTTTGGCAGACTAATTAACGTGTTTTACGGGAACATCTGGGGATTTAAAGCGGACTTGGCCTGACAGGTAGGGAAGAGGCCAGTTTCATAATCCCCAGTCTCCAGACAGCATGAGTGTTGGAGTTACAGAATTACGGAAGAGGAGAGGTGGGAACGTGATTCAAGCCCCAGGTGACCTTCACAGGTGACCTTCACGGGAGGCCTTCACGGGAGACCTTCACAGGTGACCTTCACGGGAGACCTTCACAGGTGACCTTCACAGGAGACCTTCACGGGTGACCTTCACAGGTGACCTTCACGGGAGACCTTCACGGGTGACCTTCACGGGAGACCTTCACGGGTGACCTTCACAGGTGACCTTCACAGGAGACCTTCACGGGTGACCTTCACGGGAGACCTTCATGGGTGACCTTCCCGGGTACGTTGTGGGCTAGAGGAGCACACAGAACTGCAGCACGAGGGAGGCGCCGTGTTCATTTACTGTTTGGGAACCGCAGTACGTCTTCGTCAGGCCTCCAGCGGGTCAGTGAAGCACAAAATGCACAGCCGCGCTGTTTCTCAAGACATCCCATACATTACCGGGAAAAAAATGCAGCAAGGACAACGTGAGTTTTAACCTCATTTAACACCCAAAGAACAGCAGGCCCATAACCTCTGCATCGTGCTTACATAACCCAGGCTTCATTAATACAGCACATACACGACTGAAACCCCAGAATTAGCTTATGGGAGCAACTGCATCCTAAAGGCATGAAGACAATTAAATCATCAACTGATGAAATCAGGTTAAAAATTGGAAAAATAATGACACATTTAACAAAACGGTTTAGTCATGAGAGCATATATTGGTACATGCTGAATGCGGACCGTTTGCCGGCCCGTGTTATGAATCCAGGCGACCCAGAGTGCATTTGCAGAAATGAAACAAGAAGATGCATCAGTGATTTCCTCAGCATCTCACTTTGGGATGGGGTGGAGGTTTCCAAACCCCCACGTTCTGCGTTCGAGAGAGCTGAAAAGTGCACATCGCGCATCTCTGGGCTTCGGGGGAAAACAGGCGGGGGTGCGAGCGAGCGGCGAAATGAGGAAGCGCGTCGCACTTGCCTTGTTTGTTTTGCGGCCACCTTTCAGGCCTTATTTCGAAAGGCGACGCCAAAGTTATGAAAGTCTTCCGCTCCGGCTCGTTAGCTCGCCCCCCCACATCCACGCGCTTCCGCCCGGGGCTTCTCGCCCTCTGGGTCCGTGACACGAGCACGCGCCGGCAAACGTGATGGCCGCAAAAAGTCTCTCTGAGGGCCCGGGGCCGAGAACGTGCCATCCATTGGAAAAAGCAGCAACTGAAGATCCCTGTTTGGACGCATCCCCTCAAAGGAGCAGGTGGGGCTGCAGTAGGCTCACATCTCTGCTTCAAAGGTTGCTGCTTTCAGCCTCGCGGTCATAACACTGATCAAGAGATCTAACTGAAAAATCCAGCTAAATTTTGAAGTTACAACCCAGCGGTTTGATCTCCATACCCATCCCTAAAGCTTACCGGTGCCTTTCACTCTGTTCCCTCCACATTCGCCACAGCTATCGTGCCACCTTTGCGTCCTGATGCCTGCCTTAGCCATTAACAAGCATCTCCAGCACAAATTATGTAGTAGCTGACTTTGTCCCTGAAGACTTCTCTCTGTTGCTGCACTCAGCACACCCCCTGATGCGAGCTCATCCCCAGGCTTGAGTTACCCTCCCGTCGTATACCCTAATGTACTCAGAGGGACAGTTACGCTCCGTCGGACAGCAACCCAAAAAACCGGGAGCTTTCTGCGAGTCAACGAGAAGACGGGCTTCAACCCGCAGAAGAGAGGAAGGCCAGGCCTCCCATCTGCTGTACAACTGAGGAGTACGCTTGAATTATTTTCCTTTAAAATATGTGTAGTTAAGGGAACATTTTGAGTCAGAGACCAAAAACACACACATGTTACCTGCAGATGGGGAAGAATCGGCAGAGATGATAAGCAGACGATTTCGCACAAACATCCAGGTGCTCTTTATCATCACCAAGCATCTTCCCTCTGCTTATTTACAATAAAATACAAGGACATATCATGGAAAATTCCCCCCCCCCCAACCATTCCTCATACCCCCCCTCACTAAGTGAGTAATAGGCCAAGAATGCAAATCAGCAGCCGGACTGGCGTACGCCAGACGGGGGGGGGGGGGAACAGGCACATATTTGCGGTCCTTCAAGGTCAGACACAGAACCATGGAGAGGCTCAATGGCCGTGTTTGTGACCGTCTCTGAGAGCGCGTCTCTGTCCCCCGGTGTGGGCGGACCAGCTCCACATCACCATGGGACAGCGTGCGCCCGCCGTGTTTTCCACCCAACAGACAGGAAGTGGTACCTAGCGACTGGACGAAAACAGAGGAAGTCCGAAGTGCATGTCTGAAATTCCAGCATTGTCTTACGGCACCGAAACACACTTCTGCAGACAAAGAGCGGCACACAGGCTGAGAATAAGTGCACACACACACGTATGTCAGACAGACTCAAACTATACACAAACTATCAACAATATCGTAATGTCCATCTATATGGTTTTAGAGAAAATGTCTACTTCATCACACGAGTGTCAGGCCCGACTGATTTTTCCTGACCAGCTGCTCGGGTCAGAACTGGAAAAACGGAGAACGAGCGTGGCGATCTGGCCGCCGCTGTCGGACATCTTCCGTTAGCCCCAAGCAGGCGTTCATAATCGAGCTCATCGAGCGGGGGCGTCACAAAGACTGAACAAATAATCAGAAGCCGACGCACGCTCCGTGGCGATAGGAGACCGCCCTGGAGGAGTCATGGGCTCCTGGGAGAATGTGGCACAGCGTGACTCGACATGGCCGGTCCCGTCTTTACCTGCAGCGCCTTTTTCAGCAGGAGCTGTCTGGAGGTCCCGTCTGGGTCATAAGACTTTAATTCTTTCTGTTCTTCCATTCTCTTTCCCAGCCTGCCGGAACTTTCTTTGATTTTTTTTTTCCTCTTCCATCTTCTCTATATTTAATGGCTTGTCATGCGCCAGATGCTGCCCGCCTGGTCCCATCGCCTCACAGCCCCGCCGCTCCCTCACCAATTCATCTCAGATGCTCCGTCTACCCTCCCATTTTCTCCCGTGTCACTCGAGGCGAGGGGGCACCTCAGCTGACACTCCGTCCCTCAAACCCCCCTCCCATCCATTTCGCCTTGGGACTGGGGGGGCGCTGACCTCATTACCATGTGCTACAACAAAGATTAATCACAATGCCAGAACTGGGGGACCCAGCCCAAGAAGCCCGTATTAGAGGAGACCGGATCATGTTGCTGCATCTCCATGGTTGCATGTCTTCGTACAGGCCAAAGAATCTGAGCCAAGCAGATACACTCTCAACCAAACTGGAATTCTGGGTCAATCTTTCACATTATCTTCATGTAACGGTTGTAAAATCTCTGGTGTGGACCAATACGGTACCGGCCAACTGTTTCCCCATAACAGGCCCTGGACCGGATCAGCAGCTGTTCTTCTCCTTTTTGGGTTTTGGGGCCCTGCACCCAATTCAACTAGGGAGTGCCACTATCAACGCCCGTAGATTTCATGGCATCTTTGCCTGGGAAGGATTCTCTCAACGCTTCTCGCAGCGCATACGGCTGGCCCCAGATACCCTCCAAAAATTCCCACGCCACACAGCCGTGGGCTGCAGGCTGGGAGCTAGCTAGCAGCGACAGCAGGAGCAGATTTTGTGGTCGCCTTGCAAAGAGGCAGTAAATCTTCAGGGTTAACTGCAAGAACAGCTGTTTTTTTCACTCCTCCAGATGTTAGCATGCAAAGAGGCAGAGACAGGCACACAGCGCATGGTCAGAGTGGGGATCACCCTGAACAGGTGACAGCGAGAGCATCATGAGGCGAAGGTCCAAGAAAAGGTCACACAGAGCTCAAGGCAGACTGCAAAACACACTATGAAATAGCATTAGCGGTATAGAAACATATACCCAGAAATAGTAGTCCCTGAAGTTGGGGTGCTTTAGCGCCCCTTATGGTTGTTGGTGGTAATGCAGTGTCAGAATACTGTAGGACACAGGAAAAAACAGCCTATAATTTCATGCTTGCTAGCTTCTTGTTAGCGGTTGTTAGCTACCAAAGATACAAATGCTCAAAATATAAATGCTTCCTACACTCAAAAGATTTCCTCGCGCCTATGTGTATAAAAAACAAACTATGTTGCTACTTGTCACCTTTGTTTAGCTATATCTCTAAACACACGTAACCGCAGCAGCCCACAGGTGTGCATGCTTTCCTACAGAGAAGGGGCTGATGTTGCTTTAGTCCCATATAGCTTTCCTGCACCTCTCACGCCGCAGTGCCACCCATACCGACGCCGTGGCACGTTATTTAGGCTCAGGGAACTGAGGCACTTTCATTCACTGAGAAGCAGCGCCGCCTGCTGGCAAGATGGCGCAGCTGCCGACAGAAATTTCCCCCGTTGTGACATTTTTGCTCCACTCAGAAGACGACCGTGAAGGTCGGAAATGACTAAACATGAAACAATGTACTGTTACCATAACTGTTGTGATTATTATAACGGGTACGAGTCATAGCAGAAGAAGAAAATGAAGGTGCTGCTAACAAAAATGAGTGGTGCTTAAGGAGGGGGTAGTTAGGATGGTCTTAGCATCTAGATGATGGCCATAACACCCGCATATTATATCTTTAGCTAGTTTAGAAATAGGATGACAGCGTGTCCTGCCCTTTTTTCCTTCCTAAAACTGCTTCGTGATTTATCTTAAATGTTATTCATATTTTGTTGATGGTGTCTATTACAAAGGTGATTGTTAATATATTGTTTGTATTGTTACGGACTTTGAATTCCATAAATATGGGACTAGGTTTTACCATTAAACTCGATGGTACGCGTGCATTTGTTTTGCTTGTTGAAACTCCTACGACATTTCTGTTTTACCTGTAACTAAACTTGTATGAATTTACATTCTTACCCTGGCATTACTTTTCTTTATTTAAAAAAAAAGCTGTACTAAACCGTAGGTGGCAGTATCTGGTAGCATAAAACTAGCTGTAAGAAACTGCCACGACACCGAAAATGATCATTGTCGGTTTCTGACAGCAAGATTTCCAAAGCGTCCGCGCTAAATGATCGAGCAGCCAGCCCTCGCAAAAAAAGTCCGGCCCTCGCAAACAAAAAAGCCATTAAAATTCACCTTGCCGACACTGTACATAAAAAAACCCGAGCAGATTGTGTCTGGAAAATGAAAATACAGTCATTTATAAAACTTGCTCATCTGCGGCGCCACTAAGAAATGTGCTCACAACAGTGTTGTGAGATAAGGCCGCTGTGCAATTTAAAAAGACCAAAACCAATATGTAGAATTTAATTCCAAAACATAATTGCGAGATAAATGAAACAGCACAAAGAGCTCCAATAGGTCTATCGCAGAGGACGAAGCCGACACGGCCCCTCGGCACCCTGGCCGACGGCCGCAGACACCTGACTGCGCAGGTAACAGGCGCAGCGGCGGCGGAGCGAGCGCTAGGGGCGCTGTTCTGCTGGATTTTTTCAACTAAATATAATATAAAATAAATATAATATAAAAAAAATACGATAACATAACTACACTCAGAGACAAAAGAAGTTAAGCACCCAGAAGTAATGGTCCGATTTGGATGTAATTCAGTACGCGTGCAGACCAGCGATGGGTATGATAGTGATTCGATTTGCTGTCCGAGTCATTCTATGAATACAATGTTTGGTGGAGGAACTGCTCGCGATGCACGGGGCACCAGCTAATATCTCTGGCAGGCAATGCGGATTAGTGCCGAGTGTGTGAATGCTTCTTTATCTCAGTTTGGACTGGAATAGCTCTGGCTTGATCTTGAAAGTAATTTAACCCCCAAACAATCAGAAAGTGCATATAATTTTTGTTCGTCAATGAAGAAAAACTTAATTTTGTTTTTAAAAGGGACAGTAAGTGCTGTCCTTTAGTGCGTGATGATAAATTACTTATAAATGCAACAAATATCAACTACGGACATTTTAACTGAATCCGATGATAGACAGTGTCCCATGTAGCCGTACGCTGCAGATATACCTGGTTGGTGACGCTGCATTCCTCTGAGATGTGATATTGGAAGCAGACCATTGCAACAGTGAGCGGTAATGAAACGCCGCGGTGCCGCCATAGTGGTGGCCAGATGGGGCCAGTGAAAATCTTGGGAACCCCAAACCCAAAGCCGTAACGGAATTTCAGGAATCCCATTATGCTGTTGTAGTACATAGACTAGCTGAAAACTATGTCCGTATGAGAGCTCAGGAATCGCATACTGATATACTTTGGTCTCTGGTTTTACAGTTAATATTACTAATTTGACATTTTCTTTCACATGAACTATTGTGAAAAATATACATTGCTGATTTAAAAGAATGGTGCCTAATGTGAAATGTGTCATAAACGCATGCTATGGAGGATATGTTTATGCAGTTTTCCAGCGGGCCACTGGAGGGGGACGCGACTGAATCGGGGTGGCTGTGTACCATATATGTTTATGATGTTACTGGCCATTTTATTGGAAACCACAGGTAACAGGACACACAAAAAGCAAAAACGTAAGTATGAAAAAATGAGAGGAGATGAAAAAAATCATCCATAACTTAATGTGAATGTACTTGAGTTTATAGATAAAATCTGATTCTTATCGGACACAAAAACTTGTCTGTGGTCAAAAATAAGTTTCACGGGATATGAAAACACACATGCATCTGTACTAAAGTGCAAAGAAAAGATATAATCAGTCAGAGCATAAAAGCTCAGTGGTGTACTGATTTACTGAAGTGCCACTGATCGGACAGATTACCGTCAGCCACAAGATCACTAACACTTTCTAACAGTGGCTACAAGATAGTCTCACAGCCTTTGAAGAACTTTGCACTACCATCTCCCCAGTTTTGGAGCATAACTGAATTTCAGAATACCAGGCTTCCAGTGCAATATCAAGTAATGCTATAATATGCCTAAATTAATTAGGCAATAAAATCCCAGGTAATTTTAACATCAGTAGGCCTCTCTTAAGTCTTCTTGCCAGACATAAAAATAGTGCATTTTCTCTGTGCTGCCCCCTAGTGGCACATTTGTACGTTTCTGTGGTCCATTAAGTGTCCTTAACTGGGCACTAGGAAAAGCCCTGAGGAGACATCACACCTGTGACGGAGCTGTGCCCTGCAAGGGGGTGGGGGGCGGGGTATAGAGGGCACTGTCCACATTCAACAGGGGCTGCAACTCGCAGGGTTCCAGACTCCCCTCCATTACGGCCTTCAGACTGGGGCCAGTCGGGGGCGAAGGCACCTCAACATACTGCAAGACGCAGCAGGTGTGTGCCGACTGGCAGGCAGGGGACACATAGGGGTCGTTCTCTCCACAGAGATGGTTGACAGCCAGCCCGTCTGGCAGGGGAAAGCCAGAAGGGCCAACGATGAAGGGCAGAGCCAAACACGCAGGAAGCGTGTCTTTCCTCAGCCCATTGCAGTGCCGTCCTCCGGGAATTGAGACCGACTGCCACCCCTGTTCCGTGATGCATTGGTACAGTCCCATCTCATCTGCAGACATCAACCACATTGGCTGGCTATGGTGATCTGACAAACTGAGAGAAGGATGGGGGGATGGGGGGGGGGGGTGGTTTCAGTAAACCGGTAACAAAGCTTTTAATGTGGAGATAGAACAAGGTAACGGTCTGAATAAAACCTGCCTTATAAATCTGACACGAAATTGTCCATTATTCTTATTTCTATATAAGAAAATACATTTTTCACATTATGCTGGAATACAAACGAAGTTAGCAGATTAAGATAAAACTAAATAAAATTCTGGTACATCCACCCGCCAGCCACTTATCCAGCACATGGGAGCCTGGAGCAAAGAATCACCCTGGGAAGGATGCCAGTCCATTGCAGGGCACACACACACCACGGGCAATTAGGCTGGGCATTTTGGGCATTTGCCTAGCCACATTTTTTGGGGTGTGGGTGGAAACACCACACTTACAGAGGATGGCTGGGAATTTGGGACGACAGCCCACGTCGACACCAAAATCATTGCTCTTGTTCCAAAGCATGGGTCCAATCGGGCCCAGGGCCCCCTGCTGCCACTACGCTCGGCAAGGTACTTACTCCCGGCAGGCTGGCGGCGTCTCTGCGCTTTCCAGCATTTCCACACTGCTGATGGTGGCCTGGTCCTGCTCCCTGTGCACAGGCAGCCAGCCAGGGAGCTCCTGCGGGAAGACCAGGCGTCACGGCGTCCGCCTCTCCCTGACAGATCGCGCTCATCACCATCTCTATGCCTTATCTTCCCACTGCAGGGCCTCATCTGAGAGGCTCAGGAGGTGAAGAGTGACAGAAGAACGGAAAAAAAGAGGAGGACGGAGAGGAAGTGAAAATGGCAGCGCTCACGCCGGTGCATGGGAAGCGGCCTTCTACCACCAATAGGGGGCGGCCCAACGTCCCGACCCATTTACCTATCAATCCATTCCAAGTAAGACTAAACTAATCCCAGGGCTAACTCCTTTATCAACAAAAACCTCAAACAGGAAGAGTGCCCGATGCCGGGAGGGTAAAAAACGAGGTGGAATGCTGGAACAGAAAACGGGAATGCCATCTCTATCCCGCAGTGGTCTCCGTGGAACACAGCGAGAGTGCGTCCAGGCCCACGAGAGGGAGGGATCGTGACGGAAGTGAATTACGACCTGTTCCCCTAGTAGGCGGAGTGGACATTATTAAACTAATATTGCTTTTCATAGTTTCTTATTTCGAATTATATGTAATACTATTCTCATTGGAAAAAGTGCCACGCACGTTGGACAAAATCGAAGGGAGACGCTGACGAGTAAGAGGCTGATAGACAGGCAATGACACGAGAAAGGGAGAAGGAAACTGCCAGGAGATGCAGCAGAAGGGAAAAATAAGCAGATTCCATGAAAGTGCAAAAGAGGAAAGGAAGGCCTGAAAGCGCAATCAGATCTTGTGTCAGATCAACCAATCAGATGTATTGGTCCTGCCTCCATTAGTTGATGGGACCCGCCTCCTCTACTTTCTGATTGGTTATCTCTCTGAACCAATCATTTTTCATCCTGCCCTCCAAACATTTCCATGCAAGTAAAACTGACCACGAGCCATGTACTGTTAGCAGGATGGAGGGAAGGTGACAGGAGGTGACAGGAAATTGTGGAAGAACTTGCCATGTTTAACACTTTGCTCTTCAAAGGTGACGGGATGGAATCGAACCACGATCGAACGCTCCTGAATGAATGAAAAAAAATTATAAAAAAAAAACGTCAGTGACAGAGCTAGATTCCTGGGAATGGCAAAGTCACCATTTTAACTAAGGAGAGCCGCACCTGGAACAGGCTGGGAAGGTGTAGAAAAGGATGAGGATGAAGATGATCACACAGGCACCGGGGATGAAGTACACCAGGGTGCTGACGGCTGTCAAGAAAGTAGGAAATGCACACAAAGACCTCAGACCATGCAGGAACACCCTGAGTCGCAAGGCCTGTTATGGGCATCATCAAAAAAGCATGCACAAATAAGTGCCCTGTGAATCACTGGGAGGCACGACACGCTCACAATTGTGCTGAGAACGTGTGACTCAGTGGCCAAGGGTGGTTTCCCTTGCCCTACCCCCACCCGGCCCCAACCCTCATTTATTCCAGGAATGACTTACGTCACAACAAAGACCCTGAATGTGCACCCTGCAATGGTTTGTTCCTGCCTCGTGCTAATTATATTATATATAAATGATTCCCTCAATGAATTGTCAGATTAATCAGTACATTAATAATGATATAATCGATAGTGACAGCTCTAATTAATATTTTAAGTAATAAGTACTGTCTTTATTGTTTTGTTTTATATACAAAATATGAAGCACTGAAAATATTTAACAGTCACCCAGTCCCAATTAAAAAGATAAACATTATTACTGCAAAGAGGACATTTAGACATTACAGTGGGTAACCACAGATATTTAGGCTCCGTCCAATGGCTGACAATGAAGGGGACATTACCTGAGGCTGTGGTCCACTCCACTGGCTCCGACCAATCAGAGGAGTTTCCTCTGTATTCGCTTGGGCCAATCATGGCCCTCACCTGGGCAGTGTAGCGTGACCCACTCCAGAGAGACACCTGACTGATGTCCGAATGGGCGATAGATGAATTGTAGCAATTCGGCTCTTCCTGAATAGATGGAGCCATTCAGAAACAGAGCAGAGAGGTTTTCAGTCCAACATAATTACTACAAGGACAGCTACCTGTATGACTAAAGCAACTAAGAATAAACGGAAACACTTTACATAAACCACAGTTTTATAATGCCTCATAATCATATAAATGTACAATGTTTGCTACAGACAGTGTAACACAGAGATTGACAGAGGCTACGACTGACTGACTGACTGATAAACAGAAACTAAAATATGATGACTGATACTCAGAGACTGACAGAGACTAGAACAAGCTGACTGATACACAGACTGACAGAGACTAAAACAGGTTGATGATACACAGACTGACAGAGACTAAAACAGGCTGACAGACACAGAGACTGACAGACACATAGTGTACAGACAGACTGACAGAG
>JAODKN010000093.1:5388754-5396254 GCA_026774425.1 Petrocephalus zakoni
TTCTGTCTCCATGGATTCCAATACGGCTTAATCAACTTTAGAGGAGGTTTAAGCGTGTGGGTGCAGGAGTCTGCCCACCACAGAATCATCACCATGTTTCCGACCCTCTGGTATCTTCTGCACAGCTTGCCTGGCACGCATCACTGTGTAACTTATTTTTAATACAAAAAGTGGGATGGTACACCTAGCAGGAAATCAGGTGTGCGTCACACAAAGCCAACTGCACAATGAAGATATATGCGCAATATTCACATATATATTGAGAAGTCTCTTGACATATCCTGCGCGCCACAGCAGGGATTTGAACATTGAATCCTTCTGAGGATTAACCATTCGTCTAATATTAACCATAT
Source organism: Petrocephalus zakoni (assembly GCA_026774425.1). Lineage (NCBI taxonomy): Eukaryota > Metazoa > Chordata > Actinopteri > Osteoglossiformes > Mormyridae > Petrocephalus > Petrocephalus zakoni. Next base: position 5,389,108 of record JAODKN010000093.1, read on the forward strand.
ACTCTTAAGTTAACTTGACCATTAACAAGTCTGTCTGGGACCAAGTCAATTAATGACTTACGACGAGGCTAGCTCATTTAGCTGCGAGGGGTTTGTGGAAACCTGCGTTAATTAACAAGCGCTACCGTGGAGTTTCCTATGCAGTTTTTGGAAAAAACCCAAACAAGATAAAAGCATTGAACTTCCCAGGTCTCCATCATTACTACTATAACCACAGTTTGAAAACCTAATAACTAGAGATGCATCAGAAAAGAGTCCTGATTGCTAGTTTGCTTAAAAGGTATAGTGTGGGCCTGATAGTAGTAGATACTAATAATTTTTGGTTGACCCATTTAGGAAAAAATTCAGTCTGAGAATACGATTAGAGCAAGGGGACAGGTTTTATGTGTTTGTGTTTCATGTGATGCCAAAGCTCGTCATTTCATTTTATTCCATCCGTAGTTTAATTTAATTCCATCTGTAGTTTAGGCTGGGTTCTAGCATCCACCCTCCAGGTGCAAAATTGTACTGTGTGCCCACTTATTACGCATACAAACGGATAGGAGCCTCTCTACAAACCCCCAGATATCCAAGCAAACATGATAATCTACAACCTGCAGTAGAGTCAAATAAACCAGCTATAATGTGTTACCAGATCTATCGATCTATCTATCTGTCTATCTAATCTGTTTTAATGTATTCAGCGTTGCACTTTGGACTTGTTGTTTTAAATGTGCGCTATATATTTTGATTTGATCTGATGGGGGTCATACTATATACATATATTTAATATTATATTAAACTAGGTGCTAGGTAGGTAGCAGCCATTTGTAGTCTTCAGTCTCATCTTACAGGCGCAGTATTTGTATGAGTGTGTTTTTGTAACCTTTTACCTTGTAAAATAGCATTTAATTAATCATTATATGTTTCTCACTTAGTCACAGAGGGAAAATATGCGGTAAATGACAGAAATGTGGGCGTGTTACTGAGGATGGAACAGGTGCCCAAAAGACCTTTGATGTTCTGACACGACTTGGTTTCCTGTATGTTCATCACTGTCTGAAAAAAATCTCTTTTAAAGAAGATTTTTTTTTATTAAAGTATTGTTAAAATGACTGCAAAAATGAAGCAAGTATTACTCTTGAGGACTACAACCAGTACCGCCACTTAGAACCTGGAGAGGAGTAGCTGTAAATGGTCCGAAAGGAACTGAGGCCCTGTGTTACCGCATCGCACAAGCAGGTATCAAAATGATGCATGGATAGCTGGTGTGTAACTTTCCACTGTAACAGAGTTCATAGCTCAAACACAAGTCTGCCCCATTACAAACACACGCTGTCAACATGCGTCTGAGCCCCTTAAAACACCCCCACTCAGCGACAGCAGGGGGGAAATCCGTACAGACCGCAGAAAAATCCCCCCCAGTAGACAATAACAATGTCAGCGAGCTTGGATTGGCTCTCTGCCCTTACCCCGCAGTTTTCAAAGACTGACACAGAGGAACAGGAAGCCCAGGCCTGAGTAAACATTAACGGGGGAATTTAAGTCATTTTACTGAAAGGCAACATTACATACTGGACAAATGTCACAAGGTCTGTTTGATTCAACATAACATACAGAGCAAAAAAGGGAAGTGGCAGATAAGGCAGATTTAACATGCAGAACTAGTATAATAATAAGGTATGACCAAAGATAATTTATTTAAAAAGTAACACTGGGTTCTTGGGTAATCTTTAGGCGCAGAGAGCATGATCTGATGTCAAATTCAGCCACACATATCTGGGGGCTGTCACACAGGCCCAGTCACATGCACACACACAGTCACACGCGCACACACAAAGCCGTCGCACTCTCAGGGCTCCGTGTTGTACACGGAGAAATCTGTGACGGGGCTGATGTGCAGCTCCCAGGGGTACTGGTTGACAGGCCGCTTAACCTCTGATCCCTGCCGCCTGCCTTCCCGCACCATCAGCTCCACGTCCTCGTCATCCAGGATGCGCACCATATCCCCTTCCGGGTCCCGGTAATTCAGCGCGATCTCCTCCATCTTGAACAGCTCCCTGAAGCAGGACCACAATCTGAGCGTGTGCGAGTTCTACTTACACAAAAATGTTCTGAGGGCAGGACAAAAAATGACTGGTTCAGAAGTAACCGATCATATTGTAAAGGAGGCAGGTCCAGGCAGCTAGAGGAGGAGGGACCTAGACATCTGATTGGTTGGTCTGACATATGACACAAGATCTGATTGATTATCTCTCTGAATCATTTTTCACAAGTTTTTCTGTCAGTTGTGTAGGCAAAACTCCCATGAGTGCAATCTGACCTTCACTGCTCCATTACACACATGTCCGGACAGCACCACTACACTGACCAGCGCCAGTCCGAGGTAATGATGCTGGACACACCCACCCACATGCATACACCCATCCATCTTTCATATCCTCTTAGCCAGTGCAGGACTGCAACAAGTCTGGAGTCTATCCAGGGGACACTTTGGACAAGATGCCATTCCATTACACCAGTGTGTCCCAACCCAGTCCTTGGGAACTCCCAGACAGTCCACATTTCATCTCCCTCCCAACTCCCAGCCAATCAGGAGCACCGAATACCTGGCGTGAGTGGGTTGGAACCTGGGAGAGAGCGAAAATGTGGACTGTCTGGGGGTCCGCGGGGACTGGGAAACACTGCATTACTTCTGATTAACATTAAGGGCAATTTAAAGACACCAATTCGCCTACCGAATCTCTGGAACACAGGAGGGGAAAATGAAACATCTGTTTCTGAACACATGGCGAGCTGTAGTAACACTTCAAATTCAAGCTGTGCCGTTCTGTGATGGTGACCACAGTCAGTTCCGGTACCCTCGCAGGCATCTGCCAGCAGGTGAAATTAGCACTCAGCACTCCTGCATGGCACCATGCGATTAACAGCGTGATAATGAAGGCTGACTGGCAGGGCTGTGAGTAGGAAGGGCGCCCACTGCTGGCCGCAGGAATGCGCTGCATTCGCCGCATTCGGCCCAAAGCTGCTATAAAGCTGCTATATAAATATATATATTTTATATATATTTTATATATTATATATATTTATATAAAAAAAAACAATAAAACATGAAGCAAAAGGGTGAAGGATACTGGAAAGATTTGGAGTGATTTATCCAGTCAGAAATGTACACAGAAGCGTTCTGTGGCTCATGGGATAAAAAGTAAAAGCGATTTAAGCATAACACAACAGACTGCCAAAAAGATAAAGAAGTTCAAATCTAACAAGGGAAAATCAGAAAAACAAAAAAAAGCATTGGCAGGCTAGTCAGGAGAGTGAGCTGAATTTGGATATCTTGGTGCATTGTGGGTAAGATTCCCCTCACCCAGGACTTGGCGCCCTCCATACCTCATGCGCGTGAGCAGCTCCCTGTAGGAGGGCCTGGCAGAGAGAGCCTCTTCAACGCACAAGTCCCTGTGGTGTGACAGAGGGGCCCACAAACAGCACCCGTGAGCAGACCATCCAGGCAGCATGGCTCAGTCACCAGGCAGCCCTACACACTCTGCTAAAGTTGCTGATACAGTATCTTAGCTAACATGACATCATATAAGTACACAAGAAAATAACTCCTGGTAGTTTGCGGTGTTTTTGAATTGCTTGTGCTCAACTTTGGCAAAATGATGTCAGCTAGTCTCCTGTTGTGCTACAGCTCTTCTCCCCATACCTGGTCTCCATGCCAGTGGGGAGGTGGAGATAGCAGCGCAGGCAGCTATAGGACCCTGCTGGGGGCCCTTCTTTGCTAGTCGAAGCCTCTTCTTCATTCTCCGAATCACTCTCTGGAAGGGGCTTGATGATCTTCACGAAGGATGCAGGAAAAATGCCCGTCCTGTTCCCGACGGTACCCTTTGGGGGGGGGTATTATTACCTCAAGCCAAGACATTCATCACCTTATCTGATCGAAACAGCAGAAGCTGCAGTCAATCAGAGTGTAGTTTGGGGATGGGGGGTGTAAGAGGGTAGACTAAGCCATGAAATACCTGCTGGAGCACCAATCACATAGACGGAGATATAATCATAATAATGTCATGGGTAAGGACCATGAGCATGACCACAGTGATGGTCACTTCCTGTAGGCAACTTCTCAAACCTTGTAACCATAAAAAATCTTTCCTAAAAATGAAGTGAAAATGAAATGAAAGAGAAAGTCCCTATGGAGGACCACTGACCCCCCCCTCCCGGTCCCCCCCCCCCCGGGGGTCACCTGCCGCAGCATCCTTCTTACCAGCAGCTTTACTTTTTCTTTCATCCCTCTTTTTGCTGGTCTGTTTCATCTCTTTCCTCCTCAGTCTCCCCTCCTTTTCATTATTCGCTCTCTCTCTCTCTCTCTCCATCTGTGACTCTCCTCCCTCTGCTTTCACGTCCTGCTGTCTCTCTCCCCTGCATCCCTTCCCGGTGCCCCTCCCTCTCTAGCTCTCTCCCTCTCGCTCTCCATCGCTCCCTGTCTCTCCCCTTCAGCTCACCTCCAGCCAGTCAGCGTTGACTCTCCTGAGAAGGAAGATCACCTCGCCGGTGCGCAGGCTGAGCTCCAGCTGCCCGCTCCCGCTGAAGTCGAACACCGCCTGGGACAAGCCACACGCACACGGGCACGCAATCAGGTGAGCTCTTTCCACCAGCCGGGGGTGGCGGGGAGCGGGCAGTCCACGAGGAAATGGGGGGGGAGAAAAGGGGGAAGAGAGGAGTGATGGTCCCGGGGACGAGGAGAGCGGCGGGCGGGAGGTCAGGAGAGAAGGTCCGGACCGCAGTGGACGTGGGACATGTGCGGACATGAAGGAGGGACGGGGGAGAGAGAGACATGAAAGGAGGGATAGGGAGGCAGTACGGGACGGCGAGCTGAGTTTGGGTCCCCCAACACCGCTGTGTGTGCGGCACCATAACCTGCATGCAGGACCGGTGAAGTGCAAAGGGGACACGCAGTGTGTCACACAGTGTGTCACGCAGGTGCGCGGCTCAGATCTACACGCTCACCCTCCGGCCCGTCGTGGCACCGGCTTCCCGATTTCCGCGGGAGCGTGACGCAGCAGGCAGTGACGGACAGCCCCTCCGGGCTGCAGAATGCCGAGGCTGGACACAGGGTGGTGGGGGGGGGCTTTGTGCAGGGAGTTTGGTGGTGCGGAAGTTTCCATGGTGTATGTTCAGTAACGAGGGATGTGAGATGCTGAGCGAGTGAAAGAGTGGGAAAAAGAGGAGTGCTGGAGAAGTAGGAAAAGGAAAGTGGGGATGAGTGGAGGTGTAGTCCAGTTAGCGCGTGATCCGGTTATCCGCAGCCGTCACCTTGACTCTGTGACTTCACTGCGGTGTCACTGACTCGGACACTGGCTGGGGGGGTCACAGGTACCGGGGCAGGAGATCGTCCTGCCAAAAGGCGGCCCGTTTGTGTGGGAGCGCACAGAGGACGTGGGTGCTCATCCGTGTCGGCTAGTTGCATTTCGGCAGACGGATGTGGGAGGCTCTTAAATAAACGAAAGTTAATCGCTGATGCTGAAAGGGCAGTGCCCCCCCCCTCACAATTACAAAACAACAGTACCGGCTCTATGTGAGTCTGAAATGTAAACTCACCACAGGCTAACTTTCAATTCCATTTAAAAACTTGCAGACATGGCAGAGGGTAAGACGGGCGGTGAGTGTCTGAGACGGAGGTGTACAGCAACCCTGCTCCTTTATTAGCCGACCTATTAATTCTAGTGCCAAGTGGCCCCTTTGTAAAATAACTTTAACTCCTGCAATTAGCGAACCTCTAATTTCCCTCTGTACCGCGCCTTAATTAAGCAGCAGGTCCGTCCCATCATAAAGGCGCGTGACCTCATACTTTGTGCAGAAAGAGATTATTTTAGCGAGGAAGAGAATAAGACAGGCCTGTCAGCAGATATCGATTGATTGCATAACTCAAACTCAATATCAAGCCAAAGCTGCACAGAGACAGCGCTGCCCATACACAGGCACACGCACACGCACACAGACACCATCCCCACTCAGTGAAAAGAATTATCCTGATTTTGCTGGAAAGTCTGTGCCTCGTTTACATTCCCGTCTCTAGGGGGCAACAGTGAACACTAGGCGTTTGCGCAGTTTCGCCTTTGTATATAACACCATGTTTCAGCAAATAGCATGATGTACAAACTGATTAAAGTACAAAAACTGCAAGCATAAGCTTTACACCCCCAGAAGGCTCCAGAACTCTGGGGCCTGTATCACAAAGCAGGATTTCTTTCCTAGCTGGAAAACTTGTTGGATCTCAGGCAGTCTGGGCTAAATGTAAGTGAATGAAGATCAAGTCCATTTAAACTGTGGTACCTTAAATCTGACAAGTTATCCAGCTAAGCACGAAATCCTTCTTCATGATACAGGCCCCTGGCCACACTCAGGTTTCTAGAATGCTGGCCTTTCAGGGACTTACAAAATGATAGCCTTGCATGGTTTTCCTCATCCCTGGCCATCCACAGGCGTCCAAACACTGGCCAAGCACAAATTTACAGAATGATGGCCTTGTATGAGTGTCCAGGACACTGGGCTCACATGAGTTTCCTGAATGCTGGCCTTGCACGAGTTTACAGAGCACTAGCCTCACATAGGTTTCCAGAATGCTGGCCTTGCACGGGTTTACACAATGCTGGCCTTGCACGGGTCTCCAGAACGCTGGCCTTGCACGGGTCTCCAGAACACTAGCCTTGCACGGGACTCCAGAATGCTGGCCTCGCATGGGTTTTAAGAACCCTAGCACTGCAGTCACTGATCGGGCCTGGCGCCGGGACGTCTGCCTGTCCACACTTACTGCACGTCCAGACAGAGCAGAGGCAGTGAGAACCACGAGCTGGTAGCGGACACGGGCCAGCCATGAAGGCGAGGCCTCCTCTCGAGGCTGCGGGTCCCACTTCGCGGGTCACGCCAGCGTCCGTGCTGCAAACAGCCCTGCACCCCCCAGCCGGCTACCGCTGTTCCGGCACCTGAAACCCCCAATCATCTAACTAGGCCATTTTTACTCTAAATTATAAGGAGACAGCAGTAGCCGTCCCCGTGTTGGTGATACTTCATGCTTCACCATTACACAGACCTAGAGATTCACAAGAAACTGTGGCTAGAAAGACATTAAGCCTCTTCTGCCTGTAGTATCTACTAGAGACAAGCAAGA
>JAODKN010000093.1:5438713-5449271 GCA_026774425.1 Petrocephalus zakoni
AATGGGGGAAGAGAGGGAAGAGGAGAGAGGGACGGCAGGAATGGGGGAAGAGAGGGAAGAGGAGAGAGGGACGGCAGAGACAAAGGAACAGAGGGAGGAGAGATTTGCAAGAACTGCATTTAGCGGCGCCACTTAAACTTCATTCCTAATTACACTGGAGGTAAATCATCCCAAAAACAGTGATGCACTTAGCTGTCCTGCTGACATAATTAGAATTTTTGGTTAATATTTAGTGGAGTACTAAAGAAGTACAGCCAGAGAGCACTATGATACACCCCGGTAACCAGATATCCATCAGCTTTTAGGAGCAACGAGAACATTTTGGAAAATTGCTGGAAGACAAATGGGACATGACATAAAATCGAATTGGCGGGGGCTTGAAAAAAATCCACCGGAGCCAAATCAGGGGAGATTGTGTCGCCCTGACTAATGGCTCTCAGACTGTGGGGTGAAATACAGTTTTTCCCCATTGGCACGGTAAATTCCAACTTGCAGCAATGTATTACCAAATGTTATCATCTGGTCGGTGAAATTTATTGTGGGGGAAATGACTCCAAGAAAGAAAATGTGAGAGCCACTGAGTGAGATGGTGGGGGCCCAGCTGACCCCTCCACATGCAGGAGGACCCTCCCACGCAGGCCGAGGCTCACAGAGACTAGATGCTACCCAACAAAGGGAAATATCAGCAGGCTATGGACACTCAGTACTGTGCTAAAGTCTTACAGGCACGTGTGTCACCATGAGGAGTCTCACCTCACTGGTTTTGGCCCAGTGCAGGGGGGTCCCTCCATACAGGGCATCTTCAACCTCCAGCTGGGACGGGTCTGTGGCCAGGATGACCTCAACGCAGCTGGTAGGGGGGGACAGGAAAGATGAGCCACACTGGCCAAAAGGTCAAAGAGGGTCATTCGGAAAGGGAGGCTTGCAAGTTCAAGGATGGCAGACTCTGGGAAAAGTGATACAAGGTTAGACAGAGAGGAGGCCACACAGGAGACATGATCTTAGAGGTTCTGGAGAAGAACAAGAACAACGCTTATCATGACAATGTTTAAGTAAGGGGGAGGCACAGCTGCATGCAGACGAGCCCCCAGGTGTGGCCCTCACCTCCTCTCGTTGTGCTTCATGGCCATGTGAATGGGGTAACCCCGCCCCCCCATGACATCACAGTGGGCCCCGCCTTTCATCAGGGCCTTCAGCGACTCCACCCGGCCCAGCCGGCACGCCACGTGCAGGGGTGCCTCGCCGGCGGCGTTCAGCTCGTTCACGCCCGGGCAGTGGCTGGAGCACAGTGCCTGCAAGACACAGAGCCAGGGGAGCGGCATTTCAGCTAGCGTCACGCCGCATTCCATCCGCCGTTAGCGTCACCTGCTTTAGCGATAATCAGCTTAGCGCCGAGCACTTCCACGACCGTGACACTAGAGGGCGACATGCAAGCAGGAATTCCACATGTGGCTCACTGACAATGAAATACCCAAAGAAATGGGAGAGAGGAAGGGAGGAATCTATCCCCTCCAGTGGGACAGGATACAATTACAGTCCCAGAGGACTGGACGGGGAAAAAAATAAATAACAGGCAGCTTTCTTGCATAACTGTGATTTTCTCCCTTTCGTTTTGCATTTCCAGGAAACAGTGGAGACATCCGGCACGGCATGCATGCAAAACTGCAACTGCAGGTGAGCCACTTCAGTTAGTGGACCGCGAGTAGCCCGGCAGACCGTGCTTGGAGTGCCACGGGGTGCGAGCAGCCCGGCAGACCGTGCTTGGAGTGCCACAGGGCGCGAGCAGCCCGGCAGACCGTGCTTGGAGTGCCACAGGGCGCGAGCAGCCCGGCAGACCGTGCTTGGAGTGCCACGCGGCTCAGCAGTTGACTCACAATGGAAGGAATAACTCGGACATGCTCGTTAACAAACTTCAGCAGCAGGACACAGCAGACCGTGGCCAACGTGCTGTTGACCGGCCTCCAGCCTGCAGGATGCCCCCCCCCCAAGCCACACACCTGAATGACCAATGGGGAGTCCAGCTTGGCGGCACAGTGCATGGGTGTCTCCCCCTGCAGGTCCCGGATGCTGGTGATGGCCTGGCACTCGTCCAGCAGCTCGCGGACACAGGCCACGTCGCCGCGCTCGCAGGCCAGGTGCAGCGGCGTCTGGCCGCATGCGTTCCTGCTGTTAATCTGGCTGCGGGAATGACGGCGACAAGTGCAAGTAAGTGCAGGTACATGCAGGCACGTGCAGGTACGTGTACAGACTGCACGGAAGTACAATAACCCGCCCCAAACGCTTCAAATTCAATTTCTCTGCCGTTTGACTGAATGTCTCTGTTCTCCGTTTCATGGAAAAAAAAAAAAAAGAGTATTTCTAAAGCTGTGGTCACATTAACGTGAAAAATACATGCAACATGCAGTAAATTCGCTTCAGGCAGCGCAGCAAACGCACGGGGCATTCTCACTCGGAGTTCATTTGACTGATTAGAATGACTTGTCCCGCGAGTCTGCGGTGCAGCATTGGCTGTCTTGACCCCTCAGTGTCACAGTACAATGGAGGGGAATATTTATTTTATGCGTATTTGCATTGTTATGATTGCGACATTTTTAAATAATGAAAGAAGAACGCATTTGTGCTGTCACTGCATGGCACATTTAACCCTTTATACTGCTAATGTATACTTGTTATGTCAATCCCGGTGCATAACACATCACTAGCTAGCCTGCTTCTCATGCATCTAACTATACAGTATTTTCAAAAGCAACACTATGCATTCGCTGATTGAAAATACCCTAAACTACTGCAGTATACTGTATTATGTGGTCTGGTCACGCCCATTTTCATTTGACTCTGCAAAGTCACTGGATATTTTTTTGCATTAGAGTGTCTGTGCCTTTACTTTTTTGCCAGCTTATACCTTGTCATTAATTCTTTCAAAACCGCACTGAACTTAGCAGCCAATAGTTAATAATACCAGTCAGTTTCAGCCTCAATTTTCTCATAGAAGCCTATAAATAAAAACAAACTAGATACCAAAATAAAGCTTGAAAACAAAGTTTTTCTTTCAAGATATTCATAACAAAATCCCACAACCAATGTCAAAAACCCACAGTGGAAATGAAAGCGATGTCCCCACCCCAGTCATTGCGAAATCCCAAAAAACGTTACTGCAAGAGACATTTGTGAAAATCATCCTCAATGCCTCCCGGTCCATAAATCACTGCACTGGCTTCCAGTGCATTACAGGATTGATGTTAAAATATCATCACTCGTGTACAAAGCATTAAATACATTTCTGATCTACTAGAACGGTATGAAGCATCCAGACCCCTTAGGTCATCTGGGAAAGGCCTACTCAGAGTTCCCAGAATCAAGACCAAGCAGGTGAAGCAGCATTTATTTTCAATGCTCCCTGTCTGTGGAACCAGCTACCTGAAGACCTGAGGTCTGCTGCAACTGTCAGCTTATTTAAATCAGGGCCTAAAACATTTCTGTTTGCTGCAGCTTTTCAATAAATGAAACCTGTTTAGCCATACACTGCCAGTACAATGGGACTCTTCAGCTAACTCTTGGTTTGTCTTGTTTAGGTTTTCTGTCTTGTGTGTGACTTTAATGTCTCTTGCTTAAAATGTACCTGCCTTTGTAAAGCACTTTGAATTGTCTTGTGTCTGAATTGTGCTATACAAGATATAAATACGCCTGCCCCCCCCACCCCTACATCTCTGCCCCTCTGTCTCTGACCTGAGCACGCAGTTGTGCTTCAGGCACTGTCTCAGGCCGATCTCCACGGCGATGTGCGCCGAGCTCCAGTCCGGGTGATTCCGGATGCAATCTGCAATCGGCTGCATGGCTTCAGGCTTGAGAAAACCAGGCGTTTCATAGAACGGCCGGATTTTCAGGGCATATTGAGGGAACCAGTTTAAGGCGTCTTCTTCGGTGCCAACCTGGAATAGCCTGGCACATTAAGACAGGGTAAGCACTTCAAGTTCTACTGACGCTCACAGAAAAACATCTGAAAATAAAAAGTATCTGCCCATTCCTGCTCTTCATCCACCCATCCATCTTCCATACTGCTACTCCTACCTCAGGCAGCCGAGTGCAGGGTACACCCTACAGGACACACTCACACACACACACACTCACACACACTTGGTCAATTTAGGAATACAAGTTCACCAAACTGCAAGGTTTTTTTTTTTTTTAACACTGGGAGGTAACCACAGTTCCTAGGAAAATGACATGCAACAAAGCGATAACAAACAAACTCCACACACACGCGGGAATTTGAACCCTTAGGGTAGAGGTGGGCTATCTTATCCTGAGAGGGCCGCTGTGCGTGCGGGTTTTCACTGCAACGCCATAATTAGATTACTAATTAGAGGACTGATCAGCCGAAAATTCCTCACACCTGCGTTTGAACAGCTGACCTAAAGGCTATTCTAAAAAGCTGCATGCAGACCGGCCCAATGCAGGTACGATGTCCCACCCCTGCCTTAGGGGTTTGTGTAGCTACAGGGCAGCTACTGAGCCAGCAGCTCACCTCTCCAGCTTTTCAGCTCATTATAAATAGATTTCCATGCTTCATTTATGTACAAAGCACAGAATGTCAAACATACAGGTACAGCAACCCAGTTAGAAATGCTAAACCAACAAAACGAGAACAACAGCGTCCAAAATGTCTCATTCAGGTTAACTGAATGAGAAACTGAAAGTGGAATGGGTCAGAGGCATCGCCTTTCCGCACCAGACACGGCTAAGCCACGCATCTACCCCCCCCAGACCACTCACCTCAGGGCCATGCCGGGTGTTTCTGAGCAGAGGATCAGGCAGTCCCACGACTGGCAGGGGGTGTTCCTGTACAGCACCATCATGCCATCCTCCTGCATCAGCAGCACTCGGTCCCTGCCACCATAATCTGACTGTGGTACCTCCTTCACCCGGTACGGATTGGAAAGGACAGAGGTGATGGTGCCCACTAGTCTTCCCAGGAACTGCATTGTCATCCTGGACAAAGATAAGGGCGACTCTCAGTTTTTAAGGAATAGTTTAAGCAAGGGGAGAAAAAAAAAACAACTCAAACTACTCTGACACGGAGTGCTTTGAATTCCATAACAAAACAGGACGCTGCTTCGGGGACATTTCTGCACATATATTCAGCACATGCAAAGGAAGCTTTTATTTTTATTTTTATTTTTTTTCTGTGTTCAGAGTTCAATGCGATTAAACGGGTCTTGTGACGAATTCATGCACAGTCACATCGAGATAATGGAAACCACTGTCATACGATTAACTTACATGAAGGCAATCAATTCGCCGCACAACCAATAATCTACAGACAATAACATCGCACATGATCCCCTGCTCGCCTGATGGGACTGATAGCCTACGAGAGCGGACTTGGTAACGGCATAAACTAGCTGCTCCCGCACAGGTCGCCCGCCGCCGGCATGCGGAGCCCAAAGCAGCGGAGGAACATCGCCAATTAAGAAGAGCAAAGCCCCCGAAACGATGCATTGGAACGAGGCACCGACCGCGCCGTAAGCACGCACGGGAGGGAGCTCCGCGTCGGATATGTCAGCTAATCGTATCAGGCACGCTTGCCGAGACTCATCCCGACTCACCAGCCGCTTTCGCCTTCTCCCTCATGTGATCCGGTTACCTCGATTTTTGACAGCGGATAATCAGGCCAACCAGCTACCGGAGGCGTTATATTGACAGTAAAGTTAACCAATAGCAAGGGGCAATGTTTAAACGTCGCAGTTGCTTTAAACCAATAGATCAGTGATATTTCTCGACAAAGGGCGGGCCTGGAGACATCGAGTCATTAGATGTAAGGTGAAGTGTTATTGGTTACCGACACAGTATCGTTTTATTTTTTTTTGTCCTTACTGTCTTAATAGGTGCTTTTGTTTGGTGTCTTTGGGGAGGAAAAAAACAAAAACGATCTGATCATAAACAAAAGTCCAAATAAAAAACAAAGAGCATTCCACAGAAGTACTTGTTATTCCCATGCAGTGACGTATCGCTGGCGTGTCATTGCCAAATAAGGAACAGTACCCCTTTTGCTTAGTTGTGACCCTGTTCTTTCCCTTTCACTGGATTCAGCACCAAATGTATGCACTTCCCTATCTGTTCCAGTTGCCACTAGAAAAGGCTGCCATCCGTCGTAAGCATGCGCTGACTCCTTGACCCTTTGTACTGGGGCTTTGTACCCTTTGCAGCTCTCAGCTTTGGGGACTGGACCTGTAGTCGCTCCATTGGCCCGGTGTTGCATTGAGTGGGATCTGATCTTCCCCACCTGTGGCGTGCTGTGGGGAACTGCAGGCTGGCATCTTTCCGCGACTTTTTACTGATTACACTCTGTTGGTAAATTTGGTTTTTCTTGGTTTTAGCACATGGTTATAAAGGAAGAAGGCATGCTGCTGCTCTGATGAAAACCGCACGTTCTATCCTTTTTTCTTTCTGTCTTTCCGTCTCTCTTTCTAAAAGGTTGCTAATGTTCATTAAGCAAGTAGGCAGATTCCTTTCCAGTGGATCAGTGGCACCCACGGAGATGATGAAAGCAGATACGGTCATTTATGTGAAATTCAAGGACACGGAAGTGTTGATCACAGGAAAATGTCAGGGGTAGCAGGGGAAAGGACAGCAGGGGTATTGTGGTGCTTAACAATAGGGCCGTATAAACTGAAGGTTGCCAGTTTGGGTTAGAACTGCTCTATTATGACAAAAATGACAATTAGGATTATTTTGGTCAATATTAATATCACAATTATTTAACACGATTACTCATTGACTTAGGAAAGATCATGCATTTATTGAACATCTTAAATTTTTTGTCTTTTGGATAGTGGATTTCCTTGAACTCTACATATAATTCAGCTCAGAAACCAAATAAAATTGGATCATTGCATCATTGCAAAATGAAATGCGGCACAATAATCATTTTATCTCGATTATTTAGTATTTAATTGTTGGAAGCGAAAATCGTAACTGAAATTAAAATGTGAGTAATTGCCCAGCCATAGCTTGAGTCCTTGGATTGTTGCACAACACTCTTGAAAGATGGGTTTCAGTGTAAATGCAAGCTGCACAAGCAACAGTAAGATGTATTTTGGCTTGAGGGACAGGGTGCATGGTTGTGTGGTCTGGGACAGTTTAACACGTTCTGCATGTCAGTTTAGCACGTGCAAGACGTATTTAGAGGAGGGAGAAGTGTATACAGGGACTACGAGGGGGTGCCCAGCACTGCCTGAGAACCTGCACATTTTGTCCGAGCAAATGAGACTGTCTCCCTTTTGAGGTTCTGGGTGCCCCGTTTTCGATCATGCAGAATTTACTCAGGGTAACCCCCCACCCCAGCCTCAAATGTTACCAAGTAGGAAAACTCGAAAAGTCTCTGCATGGCCTTGACTGTATGGATGTCTTTCACATATTAAAGTTTTAAGTTTTATTGTGACATGTGTTTGGGGGGGGTCACAGATGAAGGGGAAAGGAAGGGCAGATGAGGGGACAGCAGGTCAAACAGCAGTGCAATACAATACAAGGCAGTGCAATATAAGATTAAGTAAACAATAAATAAGTAATAAATAGGTAACGCAATATGGGAATGTGAAAATTGATAACAATATAGCATATAATGTAGAAGTGCATTAGTGGCATATAATGGGATGCCCTGGACTTCACTGGATCTTTTGAATTCTGCTGATAACAAATGCGTAGATGGAGTTGCCTCACTGTATAGAAGTTATGATACTATATCTGTCGGTGCACTCGCATAGGATAATTATTGTATTAATAGTTTAAAATTCTACAGGGAAATGGGTATGTAACATTCCTATTAGATTCTCTCTCTTTCCATATCTTATTGAACTTGGTAGATTTTACTGTTCAATAGAGGGCGGTATGTGCCGTCCGTGGTAGGAGCCCGCCATTATACCTCAGAAGAAGAAAAACATGGAGCTATCAGCGGTCGGGGATCGCATTTTCGCCGCGGAATCCATAATAAAACGCCGCGTCCGAAAGGTGAATAGCCCGTTAACTGTCACCGGCGCGATTCCTGTGAATCTCCGCGGCCGACTGCGGTCACGTACGGCGACAATAATGCGGCATCGCGCAGCCCGCGGCTCCGAAAGGCCTAACGCCACCGGCGCTGCCTTTTAAACTATTATTTTTGGGGGGGGAAGACGGGGAGCAGGGAGGTGATGTGTCGCAGAAAACGGGGCCTCGATCGCGTCTTGCGATGGTGCATTCCACACGGGGTCGATATGCGGACGTCTATTGTGCGCGATCAATCGAATGCACGGAAGGAGGGCACCGAAAGGACGGTCGGGAGAGCCGTGCACGGCGATGTCCGGTAGTGCACTGGTTAACAGCAGCCCCCGTGCGCGCGCGGCCGCCGCGCGCTCGGACCCCGACCCGGCCGCCGCGAGCTGCGAAGTTGCACACTGGCACTGTGCTTGTGTGTTTTATTAAGCCAGAGTGATGATGCGGTTACCAGCGATATGATTACAGCGGAATGAGTGTCATGTCTAGCGGGACAGTGCATCTGCCAGCTAATACGCATGTACAGGCTAATGTGTAACGCAAACGCGCGGCTCCCGGCGCTGTGCAGCGGCTGTACTGCTTGCTGACCGAAGTCGATTTTGTGTTTCAGGGTCGCATTGAGTATCTCGTGAAATGGAAAGGATGGGCGATCAAGTAAGTTTACACTCACTAGCTCGTTAATATGTTAAATTCATGCATACAGTAAGGGTTGTACTGCGTAGTGCACCGTTTGAGGGCATCAGATGATCCAGATCAAATGGGTAGACGTTATTTAAAAATGTTACAGACTATATGTTTTATATTCCCACTTTATTAGTGCCGTCTTGTGCCCGGGCAGTGAAATTAAGTAGTGTAATCCGTAGTTTTTGAATGTAACGTGTACTTAATTCCCCACAGATACAGCACATGGGAGCCAGAGGAAAATATCCTGGATGGGCGTCTCATCGCGGGTTTCGAGCAGAAGTGAGCTTTTAATCTGTGCGCAGTTTTGCGCTGCGGAAGACGCCCGTAAATGTTCCTTTAAAATGTCCCATTATTCCTTTAAAATGCCGCTATCATTTCGGCTTTTTCCATCGCATGGATTGCCTTGCTGTATCTCTCCCATATAGTAACCTTGATATTTTAATATCGTGTGTGTGCATCAGCTTGGTTGACGATTGATAGTGGAGCAGAGTAATATATATTATACGGTAATATATATTATCCTTAAGTTTTATTAAGAGCCTGCATTGGTTGTGTTTATTTGTTAAAGGTAATATTTATTCTTTTCCAGAGAACGAGAGAGGGAACTGTATGGGCCAAAGAAAAGGGGGCCTAAACCTAAAAACTTCGTTCTTAAGGTGCTGTTTTTTTTTTTAACTAATCTTTTAACCCCATTTGCTCTATTAGTTTTCAGAGTGGTTATATCTGTGCAGTCCAGTCAGTTAATCAGGTATCAGGCAGAAAAAATAATGTCATACAGATGATTACATAATTATAGTGCATGGTAGCCTATCAAAATGAATGTGACCCTTTGAGTATGTGCCCGATAATTCAGTAATCTTAAGTTGTTTAAATTTCTTCTGTTTGCCTGTTCATTAATACATGATTTTGAAATCCTGTCCTGATGTGCCAGCCCCCCCCAAAGTGGCACATTTTAGGGAAGTGGCCTTTTGATGTTTCTAACCCTGACCTGTCGCCCCCGCCCCCCGTGCTCCTCCTCTCCCGGGCTCCCCAGGCTCGTGCCCAGGCAGCAGAGACCCGCAGTCCCAGCCGAGTGGCCGAAGTCCGTCTCCGCCAGCCAGCCGGCTCCTCCTCCAGGCCCTCCACTTCCTCAGCCCCCTCCCCGTCCATGTCGTCGTCCTCTACGTCCTCCTCCTCTGCAGCCCCCACCCCCAAGCTCCACTCCGGGGCGGCCTCTCACAAACTGAAGAAGGACATCCGGCGCTGCCACCGCATGTCCCGTCGGCCGCTGCCCCGCCCCGACCCGCTGGCCTCGGGCCCCTTCCTGTCCCGCCCCCCCGTCTCACCCTTCTCTGAGACGGTCCGTATCCTGAACCGCAAGGTCAAGCCCCGCGAGGCCAAGCGGGGCCGTATCATACTCAACCTCAAGGTCATCGACAAGATGTCGCAGCCTCCGGCCCACAGGGGGCGCTCTAACATCCCGTCCCGGAACCGCATCATCGGGAGGCGGCTGAATGAAGTCTCCTATAGGGGCCTCCAGCCACCGCTGAAGGTGCCTGGATTCCCGGTGTACGGGAAGCAGTTGGGCCCGCAGCAGGTTGGCTCCAATGTGGGCCGCTTGCGTGCCGGGACCAGCGCCAGTACTGGGAGTTATGGCGGGACTGGGAATAGCGGTCCTGCTTCCTCCAGCCTTAATTCAGCACCCGAAGCCCGCGGTGCCACGGCTGAGCCACCTGTGTCGCGGTACCAGGCCCCACCCTCACCGTCTAGCTCTGGCGGTGCAGACAGCACCCCCCCCCCCCCCCCCCCCCGCCCCCCCCCCCCCCCCCCCCCCCCGCCCCCCCCCCCCCCCCCCCCCCCCCCCCCC
>JAODKN010000093.1:5471716-5484409 GCA_026774425.1 Petrocephalus zakoni
GGGCTGTTCCCTGCCTTGTGCCCATAGGCCCCAGTGCGTGAGTGAGTGGTGTGTGAGTGTGCCCTGCGATGGGTTGGTGCCCCGTCCTGGGCTGTTCCCTGCCTTGTGCCCATAGACCCCGGTGCGTGAGTGAGTGGTGTGTGAATGTGCCCTGCGATGGGTTGGCACCCCGTCCTGGGCTGATCCCTGCCTTGTGCCTGTACTGTAGCCTCCAGGATGGGCTCCGGACCCCCATGCCACCCTGCATCGGCCCACTGCTTACAGAAAATGGATGAATGGGAAACCCTGTCAACTAGTTTGGCAAAGTTTATTCCCCTGTACACATACAGAGAACATGTAAGCTCCATATCTACCAAGCCAGCGTTCGGTCTCAGACAGACTCAGTCCAAAATGAAGCCGACGTAGATACAGATTATCTTTTTAACTGGAAACCTTTTTATATACCAAGGGGCTCCAGTGTTCAATGTGGTAACCTTCTGGCTTCCCATAAATGCTTTCTGTTAATTGAGAATTATAAAGATTATGTACAAATAACACTAAACTATGCTATATATATGTAATCTGTAGGAATGATCATGTATTCCCTTTAAAAGGCCAGAATTTTTTGCCATAACTATTGTCAATAATGCTATAACAGTGGTGTTCTGGTGCAGTGATTAGATGACTGATAATTGTTGTGCTTTTACAGCATGGCATCTCATCTCAGTGTGGCAGACACACTCTTATTGGGTGCCTCTTAATTCCCAGTCATCTAGTTGTTCTAATAAATACGTCCCGTTATTGGTTGATGCACTGTTTACATCTGCAGATTACATGCCCCCTATTTAAATTCAGTAAATGTACCATTGTGAGCAAAGCAGTGCATTTCTAAGAAAGTGGCAGCTTCTGTCACCCATGTGTCACCTTCCTGTTCCTTCCAAATAAAATACACTGCCTGCATTTGCCTAAAGCCACACTACGAGAAAGAAGCTTCTTTCAGAGTTTCATTAATTCCCCTGCCCCTTGTTATAGATGCCAACCTGTAATGGCATGTGTTTACAATCGGATTTTCTTCCTAACCCTTGTTTGTAAGCCTGTCCACTGCAGGGAAATGTCACTGCATAAGAGAAGTGGAGGATTTAACTTTCAGAAAGTACACTATAATAGACAGTTCAACAAGCAAGGGGAACAGACTATTTCGCTGTGTATTGTTTTACAGACTATAGTTTGTAATAATTGCTGCCAGTGGCTGCCGGGAACCCGTATAGGATGTTCCAGACAGGATTTCTCACAATAAAACTGAGGCTTTGTGGCTTTAAGAGCTCCATAATTGAATTTTTTGCCCCAAGAAGGACTAGCTCAACTTCTGTACTGATAAGTATTGATGTAGTCTCACATAGACAGGAAACTTCTTGAGGTAAGATGAGTATCTGTGCTTCACATATCAGATTTTGATGCACTAAAAGGGCCGGTGTTTCTGATACATTCCTGGCACTTTATTCACATATGCTGCTTAGGATAAAGATGCCTTCTAAGTGAATGAACCCTTAGTGTATAGGAAGAGTTGGCACATTTCATTCATCAGTACTAATATGCTTGTAGTTTTCCCCCTGTAGTAAATGCCCAGCATGACAGCAAGCAACAAAGTATTACTTTCCTAATGCATACAGTCATATGTATATATAATCTGTATGGCTACGATATATACACAGAAATACAATTGTATATGTTACTTGTTTATTCTAAATATTTTTATTGTTTGTATGTTGACTATATGACTGATTGCCAGAGGTGTGAATGATGAGAGGATGTTTTTTCTGTTTTTGTATTTTGATTTATCTTCATCTAATCCCAAGTGGCAGGCTTGGCCCCTGGAGAAGTGACATTGCACGGTACCCTGGTACACAGATGTTTGGGCCTGGTACACAGATGTTTAGGCCTGGTACCCATGTTGGGCCTGGTACCCGTGTTGGGCACGGTAACCCGTGTTGGGCATGGTAACCCATGTTGGGCCTGGTACCCGTGTTGGGCCTGGTACACAGATGTTTGGGCCTGGTACCCGTGTTGGGCATGGTAACTCATGTTGGGGCTAGTACACAGAAGTTTGGGCCTGGTACACAGATGTTTGGGCCTGGTACCCGTGTTGGGCAGGGTACCCATGTTGGGCCTGGTACACAGATGTTTGGGCCTGGTACACAGATGTTTGGGCCTGGTACACAGATGTTTGGGCCTGGTACACAGATGTTTGGGCCTGGTACCCGTGTTGGGCATGGTAACCCATGTTGGGCCAGGTACACAGATGTTTGGGCCTGGTACCCGTGTTGGGCCTGGTACACAGATGTTTGGGCCAGGTACCCGTGTTGGGCCTGGTACACAGATGTTTGGGCCTGGTACCCGTGTTGGGCACGGTACCCATGTTGAGCCTGATACACAGATTACACTATATGGGGAGGTGACAGTAAAGAATGTTGAATATGAGGGTGCTGTAAAATAGGTCTGTGTATCGAGAATGGCTTTAAAAATTGCTTTATAAAATTGCCGGCCCAGCCGTGACCTGCCTCGCTTCTCTTTCTCCTCCCCAGAGCGCTGCAAAGATGATCAAGGAGTCGATGGATAAGAAGTTCGGAAGCTCATGGCACGTGGTGATCGGGGAGGGCTTCGGGTTCGAGATCACGCACGAAGTCAAGAACCTGCTCTACATGTTTTTTGGAGGCAGTCTGGCCGTGTGCGTGTGGAAGTGCTCCTAGCGAACTCCTCTGATGCGTGTATGTATGTATGTGTGTGTGTGTGTGTGTGTGTGTGTGGAAGTGCTCCTAGCGAACTCCTCTGATGTGTGTGTGGGTGAGGGGGGAGGGGGCTCGGTGCTGCTCCTAGCCTGCAGCCTCTCTACACCGTTATGTCCTGCTCTGACCTGCACCTGTCTCTGTGTGAGATCAGATCGGGGCTGTTTTGCAGAAATTCCTCATGTCCAGCATCTCCCACTGCGGTCTTGTTCTCTGAGAAAGCATGTCCGCATCCTCCCCACTCGTCTTCTGGCTTCCCGTCCTTCCTCTTACACACCGTGTTAGAAATCCACCCCACATTTCCTCCCACTTTCTGGGAGGGGAAAAAAAATGTCTCTCTCTACGGGCTGTCTGGCCATCTGTCAGCAAAACACACTTCGCGGTTCCTCCCTCCCTCCCTGTCTGTCTCGTAAGTCCTTTTTTAACTACACTAGTATAAGTATTTTGTAATTTTACTGTTCATTGTGTAAATAGTTTGCAACTGTAAAGACTTGAAACTGATTTTTGTATGCCACGTCCTCATATTGCATACTGAAGTGCTGGTGATGGTGCATTATTCTGACACATCCCAAGGGCTCAGTCACTCTTTAACTTGAAGGAATATTTCTGCAATGTTAGCCAAATTTTAAATCCGAAATAAGGTTTTTGTCATAAAGTGTTTTATGGGTGGTATTTGTATTATTGAGAAAATAATTGTTGTCATGACTATTAATGAGATTTTTTTTTTTCTGGTGTTAAAAATCTGTGCAGCGCGAGTATAGGTGACCCAGTTAATTGCATAATAAAATCCCGATCCGACAGGAAAAGTGGGTGACTCAGTAATTAATTTAGGTGCCGTTGCTGTTACGCAATGTATGGTGTGAAATGCTTCTGCTTCAGACACGTCGAGTGAGAGGATGCGAATGTTATTTCTGCCTACAGGGCTTTTTATTCTGTGTGGCAGGTCAGTGACAGTATAAGGACTGTGAGACTTGGGCCTTAACAAAAATAAAAAGTTCACTGGATGTTTAGAGCTCTTAGTTTCTAGTGGCAACCTTCTTCATACTTATTTAGCAGCCACTTTTCCAAGGCACCATACCCCTGACAGCGCAGGGCCAGATTGGGGTAAGGGCCATGCTCAGGGGCCCAACAGTGACATCACCCTGGTGGGATTAGAAGCTATCACTTCCTAATCTCAGGCACAGAATGGTCACCCACCAAGCCACACTGTGCAGCTGCTTGCCTGACTTTTAGCCAAACTGTTATAGAGTTTAGGAGTCTTATTTTATTACCCCGACATAATAAACTCCCCTGCACTCATATTCGCACTTAGTTAGTGCTGTTATCCGGTTTGCAGTCGGGGTTGGAAGTGGAAGATTCAGGAGGGCAGTGGCTAATGTAGCACGTGGCTAAGCTGCACTGACAGTCAGGGATGGGTGTCTGATTGCACCACTATGCTCTGCCGGTCCTCTAGCCCTGAAAGTGGGCCGGGGCCCGCATGGCATCGCTGGCATCCTCCCTCTTGTCGCCCGCCCCCTCCTGTTCCACCTCTCCCTTGGCTCCTCTCTCCTCCTCGTTCCCTGAAATGGACCAGCGACAGACTGGCACTCGGGGACTGGGGCGGATTAGACTGAAGTTTGTTCGGCAAGCTGTTGCTTGAGGAAGGAACAGAAAATAGCGATGCATTACAATGCGGGGTGTAGATGATGATGCAGTGCATTCTGTTCACTTCTGTATATCTATGAACATTTTATCGACTTCCCTGGGGAAATCTAGTTCCATTGGTTTATTCCCACAGTATTTCACCTGACAGTTCCTGACTGTTTTCCCATATTTTGTACTTGCATGTGCTTCTCCTGTATTCCCTTTGACCATAAAATATTTAACACTCGCCAGAGTTTAACCCCTAGCTGTGTGCATGTGCATTTTTCATTTAAAAACATCATAAACATTGGGCTGGTCATCCACAGCCTACCTATCCTTCTTTAGGCTGCCTGTTCATGGAAACAAACACTGATTAAGTCTCCTGAACTACTTCCCAGCTTTCCCCTAGCTGGGATGTGCCTCCATGTCAGAAAAAAATTACCCCAAACTGCTCCATGGACAGATAGTGAGAGTGTATCCGTATGTACAACCTAAAGTACTTATTTCCCGAAATTGGTTGCTGTTTCTTAGCAACGCAGACCCAGCTGGCTGCAGTAGACTATGGCCTGGCCTCAACGTGTATGCGCCTGTGTGCATGAGAGTTTGAGTGTTTGCGTGCCCCATTTTTTAGTAAAACATTCATGCTAGGTGCCGCTGAAGTTAAGTGGTAACTCAGAGCGGAGGACATTATGAGGCGGACGAGAGGGACAGATGAGGGTCAAAGAAAGTGGGGTTATGGGGGGCTGGATAAATAGATGCTGAAGTGGACGGGAGAGTGGGGCGGGTACCGAAAGCAGAAACAGAGAAGGGGATTAAAAAAAAAAAAACAGAAAAGGGAGGGTAATGAATATTTCATGAGCTCTGCACCGTTGGGTATTTCTAGTGCAGCATATTTTCAAGAGATTTAAGTTCACCCCAAAACAGCATGGTATTCCACCTGGTGAGCATGTGTGACTGATTTATGAGACTCCATGGAAATCTATTCGCACTTATATAGGGGATTGTTAGATTACTGTCCGGGCAAAGCACAGAAATAATACTGAAAGCTGGAGTGTCATCCATCTTCCATTAGCACTTACGCAGTACAGGATCACTGAGAGCCTGGAGCCCATCCCAGGATGGACGGGACACAAGGCAGGGACACCCTGGGCTCGATGCTAATTCATCGCAGGGATCTTGGGATTTATCGCAGCAACGCTGGGTGAAGTTGATAAGGTGAAAATATATATACATACAACACGAACTTTCTGTGTTTGTGGGGGCGTGCTGGCTTGCTGCGTAGATGCGAATTAGTCATTTCACTGCATTATGGCTGCCTGTCAAAGTATGATGAGTCGCAGACTCTCCCAATGTGAAGCATCCCCCAGCAAACCGTCGTCATGACAGCAAACGAACACAGAACGACCCGCTGACCCCATGTTGCGGTACGTGGCCATTGCTGCGGTATTCCTACCTTATTCAAGCATCTTTTCCCGGTGCCTTCCCCTAGTTCCTGACACCTGTTCATAAACGTGACGTTCTGTGGATTGGGAGCTGATTTTGAAATCATGGGACCTCACATCCAGCATCTTTCTGCTTATCACGTACAGTGTCTGTTGGGGGAATATTGACTGCAATGGACATTGCTTACAGGGGCAATTCTAGGATTTTTTAAGGTCGAAGGGTGGGAGCATAAGAGGGGCCATAATTCATACAGCGAGGCCAACCTCATTATTAGTTGATATGTTTTAAATTGATGAGTGACAGGGGAGGGAGTACTCAGGGGGCCAATCAGCTTTAAGCAGAGTCTGGTGCCCCTATGGCCCCAGTATATGCCCCTGTCTGTTCCACTTCTGTAATACCGCAAAGCGGGACAGAGTGGGGATTCAGCAAGGCTCTGGTGCACCCGCTGAAGATCTGCACCATGTTGTTGCTGGTTCTACGCACTTAAGGTTTTTGTTGGTTAGACACAGCTGCTAAAGTGTCACTGCATCTCTCTTTCAGTGTTTAATTGTGTATCTGCAAGTCAGAACTGGGGGATTGGTGTTTGGTCCAGCAGGTTAGGATGAGCAAGGCCCCCAACCCCCAACTGCTCCGAGGACTGGATGACCACCGGCTTCTCATTCGCACATCCCTTCAGTTAAAAGCATTTGCTAAATAAGATGCAAAACTTACAGGATTCAAATGATCAGATCAGGATCAGATTATCAGTCTCACTGTTAAATTTACACCTCTAAATTTTGCTGTGTAAAGTTACACATACAACACGTACATAGTGTGCCGGTGTTGTTTGTCTAATCTAACCACTGAAGGCTGAACTACTTCCTTCGCGGCTCCCTTTTTCCTAATGACATGCATCTGTCCTCAAAGGACACCCCTACCCCCGGGAATCAGCACAGCGTTTTCTGTGTGGGTCCAAACCTCAAACACGCTCCCTGATTATTTACCTCTGTGCGACTCTGGCTGTGACAAGGGGATGTCAAAAGGCAGAAAACAGAGACGTCACTGAGAAATGCCGTGGGATGTATTCGCCGCCGTCCCTGTCTTCAAACCTCAGTAGGTATTCGCCTGCCAAACAGGCTGTGAGTGTTTGTTACGTAACCCCATAATGCTTGTTAAGAGGTGCCGTGTAAATCAGTAGGACAGAGATCTGCATCCGTGTCTGACAGGTCGTGGGTTCAAATCCTGTGGTTGGCTGAGTAACCACGTCATTGTCTGGCTGGTCTTAAGGCCAACCGTCACCCTGGCACTGGGTGCTGGCTGTCCCTACTCTCAGACCCCAAGCTTTTCTCACTTGCATGTCATTTTAAATAAAACGACCTGATAGAGAAATAAAAGTAATGTCAGGTCCATCTGGATGAAGAGCAGGGTCCATTTGCACCAGCCAGTACAGTCTGTTAGTGTCTATCAGCCTACTGGTGTGAAAAACGCCTTTGTGTTGTGTAACTCCACAAGTACACTGAACAGACAGGCTTCCGTACTTTTGAAGAGGGGAGGGGTGTTTGAATCAGCATTCACAGAGATGGTTATATGCTCTGCCCGTAACAAGAGGCTTCAGTGCGGGAGGTTAAACCTCTAAGTGTCGGCATGGTTGCACTTGATGACGGATGCATTTAAAGCTTCTACTCCAGCTATAAATCGACATGTCTGGCAAACCACAGACGGGCGCCCTCACCACTTGCTAAGAAGATCACGATCTAGGATTGACTTCAACACACTTGGCACAGTTACTCGTGCAGTACTGCTTATACATTAGCCGTAACGGAAGAGCAACCTTGACTGGTTACACCACCACCGGCCACGTCCACTGCTTCATAAAGCTGACAGCTTTACAGCCACAGCGAGGAAGATGGGATATCCGGCTTCCCTACACATTTCCACCTGCCTCAACGGATGCTCCAAGCGATCTCTACAATCTGAACTTTTAAAAGTAGAAGAGAGCAGGCTGGTTGGTGCTGTGTCTAAGTATGTATTACAGTATGGTAACTTAAATAGTGGGATGGCACAGTGGTGCAGTGGTCAGCACTGTTCACTCACACCTCTGGGACTTGGGTTGGAGTCTCTGCTATGGCTCCATGTGTGTGGACTTTGCATGTTCTCCCCGTGTCGTTGTGGGGTTTCCCCCAAGTACTCCGCTTTCCCCCCATAGTCCAAAAATGTGCTGAGGTTAATGAGAGTTACCAAATTGCCCAAAGGTGTGTGTGTGTGTGTGTTAGTGAGTGACTGGGAGTTAATGTGCCCTGTGCTGGATTGGTGCCCTATCCTGGGCTGTTCACTGCATTTTACCCATAGCCTTTATGACCCTGAATAGCACCAGTGGTTACAAAAAATGGACAGATGGATAACCTGGCTACCTGCAAACTAATCCTTAAGATCCCTGATAAGAACCAGACGCATTACATTACAGAACACAGTCACTGTAAATAGTTTATTCAATTATAAAATCACGTTATGCACATATGCCAGCCAGCCCCAGCATGGGGTTGGTTGACACACATTATTGGCTTGGTTGGGGCAGCATTAATAGGCCTACACTATGAACTGTGCATCTAGCATCATACAAAAATAACCAGAACTTTAATTTAATCCCAACTAAAACCAAACATCCAGTGTCAGTGAACTAATGCTTCTGAATCAATAAAACTATCTATCAATCTAAACATTGGCTAGCAGACTAATAAGAACAGTAAAAAAAAAAACAAATTCTTGGTCACTGAACATTGTAAACATCTTATAAACATGGATTTTTAAATAAATAACTTGTTTTTAATTACTGGACCAAAAATACTATTAAAATACATTGTGTGTCATGTGCTAACCATCCCTAGCTGGACTCTGCATCCACTTTGTGGTGCAAAGCTGGTATGACTTACTGCAGAATTTTGAATCAGGTTACAAAATATAGCCAATCCCCATCTCTAGTTGGTACAATTAATTAATTTTCAGTAGGCCTATTTCACTCAGATACATATATATAATTAGCGACGTTTCTATGAGGTCGTTGTTTTGTTTTGATAAAAACACAGAACTGATAGCCACCTTAACATTGTGCTGCCTTCCAGTTTCCTGACAGGATGGAGGAATGTAGGTCACATGGACACATCTTTTAATGCAGGATTTTTTTTGCGAAAGCTCCCTCTATTTGCTTGGAATTACTGGTGTGCCAACAAGCCGCTGTAGCCAAGCAACTCCTGTTTCCCCTATTTTTAATCCTATTTGCTGGCTCCAGCTGAATTAGGCCTATAACAAACTGGAGTTTGAAAAAAAACTGTGCTTTAAAACACAATAATATTATGTACAATTATATTAAAATAGTTTTATATTATGTACGATGGTGAAATAAAGGAAATGTTTGTATGAGGCATGGACATGGAGGCTACAGGAGTCTTGCTAAGCTTTGCATTGATTTAACGGATATTGTTAGTGAACACGAGGAGTAAGTGGCGTCCATGACAGACCATGCGACCTTATGTGCGTCGCCTGTAATACATCTCAGCCCCAAAGTCGCAAAGGCACCAGCACGTTATTTGGATGGAATAGTCATACAACTCTCTTGTCGTAGTCATTTTAGTGTATGCTAGAAATATGCCTACTCATTAAAACATTCTATCTTGATTGCTTCGGGAAATTCAGGATTATCGCAAATGGTTGTTGGATGAATGGAAAATCTAAGCGAGTGGTTTTTTCCATAATATTGTCACACCGACCATCGTGATTAAGTTACCTTTTTGTCATAACATTTATATTTTACTCACGTACGCTAGGGAGTAATGTCATAGTAAATATATGACTACACCATTCTTCGCGCGAGTAAGTCACGGCATTAATTATAGTGTTGTGGAAGACGATGCAGGACGAATATCAATGTCTGTGTAAACGCACTCCTGTTAAAGGTGAGTCATTTTCTCGGCTATTATTATAACTGACTTTGTATTGTATAATTATATCCTCCAGTACACAGGCTAACGAGAACGTTTTGAACGGATACAATGATATTATAATTTATGATTTAGAGTGACCCATCGCGGTAGAAAATAGAAAATGCATGCTGTTGTCGAAATTGTTCACACAAGTCCAATCAGGCGAGATTAAACAGCAAAATGTTGCGTCATGATTTTATAAATGTGCTAAAGATTAAAAGTCAAACTTCCCTGCAGAATGAAATGAAAACTAATGAAAGCGGAAAACAGCTGGAATATGTTTCGTTCCATATTATGGCACGAGGAACTGAACTGGACCGGCGAATAATTTTACCATGGCACTTTTTGTGTTATGCACTTTATAGTCTGGGTTCCTATTCCTAATTGCAAAAACATCGTCTTAGTCTCCTTCTTTCACTTGACAGACACGGTATAAGTGCGGGTGCAGGGGCTGGCGTCGCGTGACAAAGGCCCCTTGTGGCATGAGTGGAATTGCACCGGATGACTGATGCTCGCAAGAGAGAGCAGGTGTGACAGTTGCATTTTTGAGAAGACCTAAAGATAGAAAGACAACTGGTTAGATGCCGATGCAATTCCTTTGTGGTGCCGCGCAATTTACTCAGGCGCTCCTTTGCAGTTCATACAGTTCTTTTAGTGGAGGAAAACTATTGCTGATACGTCCCTTGTTATTCGGTACCTGGTGCCGGTACTCCGCCTGTTATTCGGTACCAATACTCTGAAGAGAAACACAAAGATGTGCTGGCACTGCGTACCGGTGATTCCGGCCCACTTCAAGCACTGGTGAAAACCCAGATCATCTTACAATTTACGTTTTATAGTTACTTTTTTAACGAAGGTCAGAATGTTATTTTAAAGAATAAAACATAATTTCTAATTTCTATTTTATTAACATATATTTTGATTTTTATATATATATATATATATATATCATTACCAAGACTGCGATGGGTAGGCGCTCCATCCTGTATTGTTCCCTGGTTTGCGACTGTAGCCTCCGGAATAGGCTCCGGACCCCCTCGCCCGTGAACAGGACAAACGGTTACAGAAAACGGACGGATGGATGGAAGCTTACCACGATTCTTAATAAGCATGCTTATTGTGCACTTCAAGCCAATGACACAATTTAACCGACGGAAAGGTGAGGTTTCCCCTTAAAAACCTAAAAGTAACTTAGGTCTTCCCTCCGGCTAAATAGAACGTGAGCGGCGCAACTGTGGCGTCTGCGCGATGCGCCTGCGTCTGTGCAGGTCCTGCGTATTACGACAGCCCGAAGAGCCGCAGCGAATCGCTACCCAGAATTGCGCAGCAGGGTTGCGCAGACACGCTGCCCAGCGAGCGCAGCCATTACCCAGCTCCACAACCGGAGCTGCTAAGCTCCATTACATTCAGCAAACGAACAACAACACCACAAAAAACACCCCTGGTAATCTCATTCCTGAAAATAATATATTATTTTCATGTTTGTGTCCCGGTGCAATGCATTAAAAAAGAGGTTTCAGCGCCTGAAGATATATTTTCTAAAACTTGCAGAACTAGCTGGATGGATCGATAGTACCATAGTAGCTGTTGGGTGAATGTGGTGGCTGGAATGAAAACCTGTAAAATCCTTTTCGGCGAATATCCGATTATATTATCTGTTCACAAGCTTTGGGTTCACGCGTTTTGCTTTTATATAGGTATGTAATGTGAATGTAGAGTTTTAAGGAAATGAGCGATCGCTCGGGCACTGAATTGTCCCTGGACGACAAGGTTTCCCCGCTGTGTGGCAAAGACTGCGAGCTTTTCGGCAGAGTGTGATCCGTCCGTCCCCGGAGGAGCGGCGCATCCCGAGGACAGGCGGACGGCGAATCCCTGCGCCGCACGTCCGCGCCCGTGAGTCGCGCCGCCGATAAGCACTCCGCTGTCTGCAGGCGCACGTCTCATCCTTCTCTTTGTATCTAAGATGCTGCGCCGAACGGGAGTGCACAGTATTAGAAAACGTGGTCAGAGACCGGATGTCGTTTGATTTATCTGTGAGTATAATTGTTGTAGCTTATTAATTAAGCTTAATTAGTTCATATGAAAAAGAAATGATACAATTACACGAGCTCCCAGGTGATTGAACCGTAAGCATTTTAAATCGCCGTGGATGAGATGCCAGTCCATACCAGGCACATTAACATGGTCAGAGGCCCCTGGGTTATTCCAGCTGTCCATTAAAGATGGTTAGTTGTGACTTCTGGGCTACAGCCCCAGTAACCCTGTGCATTAAAGCAGTACTGATACCGGGACACATTCTCACACTCTGAGGGCGATTTAGAGAAACCAGTTCAGTCAACTGATGTCTTTGGACCACTGGCGGAAATTTCCGGAACATGTGGAGAACATATAAGCTCCACATTCACTGAGTCAGGGCAGGATTTGATCTTTCAGCCCTGAAGGTGGGAGACAACAATGCCTATTCTTCTTCTTCTTCTTCTTATTATTATTATTATTATTACTACTACTAGTAGTAGTAGTAGTAGTAGAAGGCCTAGCAGTGACACACATATTTAACTCAAAGAGTTGACTCTGTGTTATTGCAACAACTTGTTATATCAGTGTTAAAATTTGACATTAAGCTGACATTTGTCAGTGCAGTTATACAGCAGAATTCACAATGAGCTGCTTTCACTTCAGGGTGACGCCAGTCCTCTGTGAACATTCAGTGCATTTTCTTTCGGATCTGCTAAGCATTAACAGGTTAATCACCACCAGCTTGGTGGCCACCAGGACCAGCCTCAAGACTGATCCAGGTTATCTCTCCTGGCCTGCCCCAGCGTGCTTAGCCGGGACGAGAGCTACACATGTTTCTGTCTGTGTGTAGCACATGCGGAAAGGTGCCCTAAGATACACTCTGTACCAGATTT
>JAODKN010000093.1:5484509-5495030 GCA_026774425.1 Petrocephalus zakoni
GACGAGAGCTACACATGTTTCTGTCTGTGTGTAGCACATGCGGAAAGGTGCCCTAAGATACACTCTGTACCAGATTTTCCTAAATATTCCAGATTTGCACCAGTTTTCACAAAATATTCTCCAGTATGAACTCCACTAAACTCCAGTATCCGATTATTAATAATCTGAAGAACGATATATCCCTGTTTCTGGGGCCCTGCAGATTAAACTTAAAGGAAATAAATCACCAGCAAGATTACATTTACTTTTTTAGCAGATACTTTTATCTAAAGAGACCTGCATTTTTCTTTTCTTTTGAGACTGCAGCATCAGCCAGTGCCTGGAGCAGTTGGGGGTTTGGAGCATCACTTGAGGATCCAGTGGTAAAATCACTCTGTTGGCACCGGGATTTGACCCAACAACCTTCCGATCACAGTCATAGTATCCTAGCCCACCAAGCCACACACTATCCCCAAAGGCTAAATTTGAGGGTTGCACATTCGAAATAAGACGATTTTGTGATTAGTATCATACATAAAATCGTCAGCGGCAGGTGGTCTGTGATTGGTGTCGAGACCCCTGCGCTGATGCACGCCGCGGCCTGGCGGCACCACTGAGCCTCGCTTCTCCAGCCCTGACACCCGCAGCGATGCACAGCGACAGCGAGGCGAGCCCCCGGTTCATCCTGCAGCCGCCAGCTGCCGAGATGCTCCCCGCCACCGAGTTCACGCACCAGGCCATCGTGCTCCTGATCGAGGCCGTGGGTCGCCGGCTCGACATGTACGGCTTGCGGGAACGAGCCCGCCTCTTCCTCAGCGTGCAGCAGGAGCTCGAGGCCCAGGGGCACTGCCTGCCTGTGGAGAGGATCCGGCGGAAGTGGAACAACCTCATCGTCACCTACAAGCGGGTCAAGGACAGGAGCCGCGAGACGGGCCAGGCCAAGACCTCCTGGGAGTATTACGAGGTGTGGCCAGCAGGGGGCGCCACGCATCTGGGCTGTAAGCATGTGGGTGCTGGGAGAAGAATCTAGAACCTTCCAGAAAGCAACTCCCTGTACTCAGTGCGGCTGTGTGTAATCCAGCATTACCTAAGGAACTTAGCGGAAAACACAGTGATACGCAAGTTCTCATGGCTTAAATAAGTGGAGTATAAGTGTGAGTACTTATTGTCTGTAAATGTATATCTATCATAGAAAAGACCTAGCCTAGATCAGCTTGGCAAAGTACCATAGCCCGAGGATTCAACTGGCTGCCTTAGCAAGCAGTTGTTGTACTTCCCAGAATCCTCAGCGGTTCAAATGATGTTCTAGTTAGAATTTTATTCATAAGCTGTTCTAGTTAGATTTTTTTTTTAATCATCATGAACTAATTGTGGGGACAGTTTAATAAGCAACTCTGCTGTAATAAGCTGCGTCATTTCATCCCGCAGGTGAATAGCGTCTGGACTATGTCTGTTTTTCTCATTGGTGGTGTTTGTTCTCATGTTTGTTCACGTTTGGCAATTAATAGTCCCGGAACCTGAATTCCTGGCTTGCCCAGATTTGGAAAAAGTACATTAAGGATTAAAAAGGCTACGAGTTTTAGTCATCACAAATGTAGCATACGGAGTACTGGTCTTAGGAAGAGCCTCACTGATTTGGGATCAGTAGTTTGGGTCGATCATGCCATTCGAATCATACTGTAGAGGCCTCTGGAAGTTATACAACATCACAGAGGAACGTCGCCTGTGTGGTGGCACTCATGTTCCCTCTCACTCTTAATTCAGCTGATCCACATCCATCTCTTTTCCCCCTGAACAGATGATGGATGCCATGTTGGGAAAAACCGTCAATGCTCAGAGCGGGGACTCTGCCTCAGTGACGCTGGTCGACATGGCAACTGTTGCCAAGGTCACCGCAGAATTCTCCTCCTGCAGCAACGTGGCTAACAAGTCCAACTTGTTCCCCGGCGGGATGATGGGGACGTGTGCGCAGGTCCCCTCTCTGGTGCAGCCGGTGACTCATAACGGGCTAGCCAGAACACCAGGCAACACAGATGCCTTATACCCCCAGCCCACTGCGGGGCCCTGCCGTCCACGTGCACGGCCCAGGCTGAGGGGCATGGCCTCCCCTCTGAGGGGGGCTGGATGCTTCCTGTCCCACCAGCATGGGCAGGTGGGAAAGCGTACCACCCTGCTGAAGAACTTTCTGGCAAGCCAGGAGGAGCAGGGCCAGCTGGAGGAGGAGCGGCAGCGCCGGGCGGAGGCGCGGGAGAAGAGGCGGGAGAAAAGGGAGGCCAGGATGGCTGATGCGCTGGGCCGCATGGCCACAGCGCTGGACCTGGTGTCCTCCAAGCAGGACACAATCATTGCCCTCCTGCAGAGGCTGGCTGACAAGCCGTGATAGACCCCCACTGGGCAGATTGCAGAGGAGTGGCTTGTTGAGATGTTCTGTGCCTTAGATATGCCCCCTACAGTTCCTTCAGGCGTTCTCTGGCTTCTGTATGGTACCTACAGATGTTCTCTGGCTTAGGTACAGTTCCTTCAGACGTTCTCTGACTCCGCTATGATACCTACAGATGTTCTCTGGCTTAGGTACAGTTCCTTCAGACGTTCTCTGGCTCCACTATGGTACCTACAGATGTTCTCTGGCTTAGGTACAGTTCCTTCAGACGTTCTCTGGCTCCGCTATGGTGCCTACAGATGTTCTCTGGCTTAGGTACATTTCCTACAATTCTTCTGTGCCTTAATTATGGTTCCTACAGATGTCCTGTGGCTAAAGAATGGTAGCTACAAATGTTCTCTGGCTTACGTACAGTTCCTGCAGATGTTCTGTGCCTTAACTATAGTTCCTTCATATGTTCTGTGACTTAGGTACAGTTCCTACAGATGTTATATGGATACGGTATGGTAGCTGCAGATGTTCTTTGGCTTAGGTACGGCCCTTATAGATGTTCTGTGGTTTAGGTACAGTCCTTATAGATGTTCTGTGGCTTAGGTACAGTCCTTATAGGTAGCTATGACTGGTACAGTTCCAACAGATGTTGTGTGGTAGCTACAGATATTCTGTGGCTAAGGTATGGTTTCTCCAGATGTTCTGTAACTTAGGTAGATTGGGTTGGTGTGGATTAGGGGCCCATTATGATATGCTCTCATGGGGCCCAAAATCTCTAGTGGCACCCCTGTTCTTCTGACCCCACAGTCATATCTTATAAGCCTTATAATTAGTTTGTGAGGGGGGTCACATACCCCATTTCTGTGGCAAGTAAGGTGACATTCGGTCTTGGGCTAGTGTAGCTTTCTGTCAGTGAAGATGTGTTCTGTGTCCAGTTACCAGGAGGCCAGCACCCTGCACAGTGGGCTGGGGAACCCTGTGTTCTTTTATAATGCTTGTGAATAATGTTAATATACAAATCCCTTCAGTCAAATGAGACTGACATGCAGTTTATATAATTTTTCCTATCATGTAACAAAACGTGAAACTGACATAGTTTAAAGGTTAATATGGGTACTGTAATGACATTGTCGATGTGTTAGTTGAATCTTTGACTGCATGCATTTATTGTCTGAAGAATATACTACTTTATCAATGTTAGAATATAACTAAAGTCACAGTTGTGTGCAAAATATTGATCATTGACCATTTTGGATTTCTAACTGGTTATGCTTAGAATGAAAAGTACCTGTAAATATGAAGCCACCAGCCTTCAAGAAAGCAACACTATTGAAATACAATGCAGCTTGTTTAGCTGTGATTTTGTACCTGGCTTTCTTGCAGATCTAACAAGGCTCGGAATGTCTTTCAGTTCTGTCTGATACGCGGTTGTTCTCTAAGATAGGCTATTTGGTAGCAGAGTGAGGAGTCTGTATATAGCATGTACATTTTAACTAGCTAAACTTTTCCGACATGTTTGTGGAGTAATTATGAGCCCTAAATATATTTTCTAGAAACAAATTACACATGCTGTGTTTTAACAAATGAGCACAGCCAGACTAGAAAATTGAGATTTTCTTGCTCACAGAAGGGTAATGTAAGGGCAGAATGCACTGCACTTAAACAGCATGCAGCATTTGGATTTGAAGTTCACATCATAGGATCCCTCACAGATCAGTGTTCATTTAGCCGTGGGGAAATATGGTGGACTCTAATCATTCTTTTTTTTTTCTTCCCAGCGATACAAAAGTCATACATAATTCAATAAATAACTTTCTGGAAGGAATTTTCCCACAACTTGCTACGCAAATGACTGCTGAAATGACTATGGATTCACATTACATAAAAATCACAGTACTTCCAAACAACTTTCGTTCAAATAGGTCTTGCTATATAACTATAACTATATATTGCTATAAAACACGTCGAGAACCATATATGGGGGATAAAATATGACGAAGGTGGAAAATTGTACGCATATTGAGTCGGTCTGTCACGAGAGGACGGATTTAGGTCACTACAATCCAAAATGGAGAAAATAAGAAGAGGTATAATGCGATTCAATTTACGGCTGAGTTGCATATCACGTGTTCAGCTAGAACAGTCTAGCATCTCGTGTGTGCCAGAAATAATACGTACATTTTACCCACGAGCAGCACAATGCGCATGAAGTATTTTTGCAATAATATATTTGACTCAGCTACAGATAACACAGTGCGAAGTGTCTATTAAGGAAGTGATGCGAGACATGAGGCTGAAAACCACGATGGGAGACATGATAAGAGGCATGCATGAAACCAACAAAACAACCAACTGGACGTGGACTGATAACTTACTATAATGCAACACGCATGCATTTTAAAACGTGGTTCATAACATCGATATATTTCGCCGGCTCTGTCATCTACAAGTTCAAGATCGTGTTGATCGCATCGTATGTTGTTAAGTACCCCGCAGCGAGCATTACACGTTTTGTCCACTAGGGGAGGTTCTGCTCAAAATAATCTCTATGCTTAAACGTAGAGGTGAGAACTGTTGATTCGAGCAGTTGTAGGAAGTAATGGCGGACAGCGTTAGCTCGATCTAAACCATATCCCTCCTTCTAATTTCAATCGTTCGATCGCGCACATGAAGCGCTTTTGCAACGTTAGATAATAATCAGCACCGAAAATCCCGTGTCAGAATTTAGAACTGGTGCACGTACCATACGCGATAAAACCACAACGGACTGATTGGTTTACACCTTGACATCCTTTTCACTGTTATTGGACCGCTACGACCCAGTGGATAAAGATGGATTCTGATTGGGGGAGAGTAGCGTCAATCAAGCAGAGCCCAATCGCTGGCGAGCAACTTTCAGCCGGAAGGAGCTGGAGCGGAGTGGAACTGGGCGGGGTTTCGGACTGAAGTTTTTTGGACATCGGAAGCGAGTTTTCTGGGTTGCTGGTGCCGACAGACGCGCGTTAAAGCGCGGTACCGGACGAAGGCGAACGATTCGGCGAAGGGGTCCGGCAGGCTCGCGTCTCGGCGCGGCGCGAGGGACGCGCGTGCCCGTCGCCGCTTCCTCCGCACCTCCCGAGCGGCCGCTGGCGGCTCGTATGTGCTCTTGGTGGCGCGGCGCCGCGTCCCTTTGGCTGTAGCTTAAAAAAAGAGCCTAATATCCGCGGCGAGGGAAGGCGGCGGCCGCGTTCGGTGAGCGGCCGAGCGGCAGCGTGCTGGGTGCGGCGAGCGCCGCCGCCCAAGCGTCCAG
This sequence comes from Petrocephalus zakoni, assembly GCA_026774425.1. NCBI lineage: Eukaryota > Metazoa > Chordata > Actinopteri > Osteoglossiformes > Mormyridae > Petrocephalus > Petrocephalus zakoni. The sequence goes on from JAODKN010000093.1 coordinate 5,490,149, forward strand.
GTGAGTCTGCCTGTCATGCCGCCTTGACGGCTCGTTTGGCGCGCCTGAGGGCTGAGGGCGCCGGGCGCGTCACCCCGACCCGGGGAATGGGGCTGACCGCGTCCTGTGGGGACTCCCCGGGAGCCCCTGGGACAGCTGCCAGGCCGCCCGGCCTGAGCCCGGCTCCCCGGGGCTCGCTGGCCCGCCGGCCCCGGGCTGCCCGGTTCGGTTGGCTCGCAGCTGTTTTCGCTGAGGGTGAGGAATGTGGGTCGCGTCCCCGTTCCGGCGCCGCGCGCTGGCAGCCTCCCGATCCGCTCACACAGGCGGCTCCCCCCGAAAATCGGCCCCTGCCCTCTATTTATCTCCCCCCCCTTTTTTATTCTTCCACGATTTCTTTGCCGGCTGCGGCCACCGCGGGCTTCGCCCCCGAGAGCCGGTAGCTAAAGCGGCGCGTGTCGGGCGCGTGGGAGCGGAGCCCCCTCCGCCAAGGTGCGCTTATGCGGAAATAAAGATTTAACGACGCCCACCGAAGCGGCCTGCTTGTGCCCCGTGATTAAGGCGGCGTTATGCGGGGCCGTGTGATGCTGCGAGGCCGAGACGAGGAAGCCGGCAGCCGCCTTGCGGAGGCTGAATGGCCCATTTATGAGTGATGTCGTTATAAAAAAACTGCACCCATGATAACTGCCTCTTGTCATCCCAGCATGTCTGCGTGGGTCTTTTGGCTGTATGCATGTGATTTGTGTTTAATGATTTATTATTAATAATATTATACTCCTGGCACGTTACACATTTCTCTGTCTTCCCGAAAAGTGCATGCCTTCCGGCTGGGTTAGAGTGGGGGGTTTTTGTACTGCAGTATCACAATCTTATGCCGTTTCCTTCTTTAAACCAGTCCTGTCAGGTTCAGGGACACGATAACAGAGGGGAATAATAATCGATTATATATAAATAAAGCTTATATATACACTGAACCGTTTTCTGCTCGGGTGTTTTCACATGTCCCCACAGCCTTTAAGCTTTTAAAGGTCGGCATTGACTAACTTTTGAAGCAGCCGTGTGTGTCTGAACGGGAGTCCTTCTGCCCCTTGGGGATCGTAAGCTTCCTGGATCTGTGGTTTGGGCTGAGGTTTGAGTTTGGAGCCTGCACTACTTCGTGGCGTGCCTTCATGTTTTTAAGTTGTCCTTACACTTGGTTTTGCTACCTCGCTGTCACTGGTTTGTCTTTTTCTCTGCTGGAATGGAAATGTTAAGCCATTAGGTATTCACTGAATTATGCAGGTAACGCGGTCACCATTCGCCGTCTCTGTGTCTCCAGTAATAAGATAAAATTGTGCATCTATCTACAGCCTTACATCTGAATTAGCTGGACTTGGTAGCATAATGCTTTAACTGGGTAAATATAAGTTTTATTGTAAAGAGTCCTCCCCTAACCCAAGCCAGCCATAACAAAGTACTACCAGTTAAGTGTAGGATGGAGGCCAGCACCATCTACTGATGTGCCCAGGCACGCACGGACACGCTGGAAGGAATGCCTCCGAAGCCGCAATCTCTGCTTTCTAAGAATCGCGGGGCACTTTCCTCCAGGAATGCTTTCCGTTGGCCTTCAGCGGTCTGTCTGCCTGGCCCGAGCCAAGCTTCTTGTACCTCGGGGCATGAGGATGATTGTAGGTAGTAGCTGTTTCTAATGGCAATAAAACCACACATTTATGTGGGGGGGGGGGGTGCCCTGTTGGTCACAAACAGTCACTGCACTTTCTGAGCGGGGCCCCTGTTTGCAGGGTCTTGGCCTGATGTGTGTGAGGTATCATGCCATCATTCCTGCCTGAGGATGGCTGCCTGGTGCAGGGTTCCTCTGCTCCTGCCTGTAGGCCCCCCCTCACCCCACCTCCACATTTTTGTCTCCCTGTGCTATTTTCACTCCCAAATCCGTTTCCACTTGGAAAAAGTAATGACTGGGAATCTTTTTGTGGTGAAGGTCGATCACGAACGGAGAAGATTGGCAGAGACTTAAAGTTGGTGTGATGGAGGGGGGTGGGGTGGAGCATGCAGGGTGGGTGGGGCTTGGAGTTCAGTTACAGGCAATCGCTCAGTCTATCTGCCTCATTGACTGGATGGGCTTGGTGAGGCATTAGCTGGTGAGGTCAGCGCTTTAGGGGTTTGGGGGTAGAAGTGACTCCACCCGTTTTGTCCTTCCAGTTTCTATGAGGTGTCTGGTGATGTAACGTGGCAAGAAATGGGGGGAGCTGCATCAAGCTAATTGTTTAGCCTGCTGTTGGGGAGCTGAGAATGTCCTTGTGATAAGTTGGGGGGTGTTTATGGGGGAGGGGGGCACGGTGAGAGTGTTGGGGGGAATCCAGAAGAGCAGGCAGAAGGGGGCAGTCTGTGGTGTGCGTTCACAGCTGGGGTCAGCTTTGAGGAGAGCGCTTTCCCAGCCAGGGCATGCGTCAGCACTGGAGAATTGGACTCCACCCGGGCCGCCTGCGTTAAGCGCACGCCCCTGTCCTGCGGCCCAGAATGTCACCGAAGCCTGTGCTGGTCATCCCAGCCCAGAGGGAAAGCCTGCCTCAGGCTGCCACTCACAGGCTGTCAGGGTGCTGCCCCCCGCTGGTCGGGCAGGATTTTCTGGGTCAGGTTGCCTGGTTCGGGGTGGCACCCAGACAACTTCTGTTCTGGACCAAAATTCTCCCCCTGGCTCATTTTCAGCTTCTCGATGTGATTTCAATGCGAGTTTTTGTTTTATGACTTGCTCCTGTGTTGGAGGGAGGGTGGGGGGGGGCGATTATATCGGTAAATAGCCTTATTGCTCTGGACTCTGATCGTCTCTCATGTTGATCCCAAGCTTGAGCAGGCAGGAGAGAGTTGGACTCCTAATGGCCTTCGACAGACTGGGCATCAGGTAAAAAGTCCTTCGGCGCTGGCAATTAGTTCTGCCGTGGGGCTTAGATTTTTCACCGCTGACGCTCTTACAGCGTCCGACCTTCCCCCCTCAGATGGTGGCCGGTGACTGGTACCAGCTGTGAGCATGTTGGAGCAGGACTGTGCCTCGGGCCTGGGGGGGCGCCCCCCGAGCCAGCCAGCAAACTCCCCGTGCAGCTGCTAGTGCTGCAGACTCATCTGGGTCCCTCTGTGCTAATGAGTCTTATGCCAGTGATTGCTTTTGGTCTGCTTCCCACCCCGCAGCAGAGCCTGGCGTGATCTTGCCACACGTGTGCCGTTTAAACCCGTCTGTTGGCGCTCGACATGGGTCTGGTTCAGTTATGGTTGCGTCGTCATGGAAACAGCCTGGTCGCCTAGCAGCTGCGTGTCCCCGTTACCCCGTTAAGAGTGTGGGGGCGTCAGCGCGTGGGCGTCTGCTTTTATGGACTCGCTGCACTCTGCTGACTAGCCTGGCAGGGTGCTGTGTTTCTGTGTGTTTGTGTACATGCATGTGGGTCAGTGTGCATGACGGAGCCCTCTTGTGCCCCCTGGAGGGAGGGGGAGGCTCTGCCTCATACCTCTACTAGCCATCTGCAGGCTGCAGGTCCCGATGGGCCCTGCTTCTCGTCACTGGAATTAATATCCAATCATTTGGGAATCCAGGTTTCTTCTGTGTTAGCAGTGATAAAAAAAATATAGTGTCGTACCATAGCAGGGTGGTGTATGGTTCATACTGTGCCTGCCATTAGAAGGTTATTGGTTCAGACCCCTGGGTCGGCAAAGTAATTCCATCGTTGGTCCCCTGACCCAAGGCCCCGTTGCTGCAGGGACAACCTGATCCTGCTCGGTGTGGTGGCTCAGAGGACGGCATGGTCCCCTCAGAGCTGCAGAGCTGTGGGTGTGACTCCTGTCCCCATGCGTGTGCGTGCATGAGTGAGTGCATGTCCCCTACCTAGCATTCCCTGCTTCCTGGGCTCCATGCTTACGGGACCCTGTGCTGGTTTTATGGAAGAAGCATGGCTGGATTTAGCTAGTTAATTTAAGCGGCCTGCTCAGGCTTCAGTCGCCTCACTCATTCTGGTGGCCAACAGCGATTGTTCCTTCCCTCCAAGAACCAGTGACAAGCCTGGTCCCTAATCGGCTGTTTCCCCAGTAGTCTCTAGTCCTTTTGCTGCCTGTTTGTTTTTTAATGAATGGTGGGCGTTTACAGAATTTAATTCTAATTAATTAAAGAGTCGTTCTTTGTTTGGTTTTCTTTCTCTTTGTGCCCCCCCACCACCAGGCCTGCCCGTTACCTGCCCTCTCACCCTGGCGGCGCCGGAGCCACCCAATGGGCCGGAGCGGATCCCCGGCGATGCGGTGGTCGCCGTGGCGCCCGGCTCCGTCCCCAGCCCGCAAAGTGAGGCGGTGGCCAATGAGCTGCAAGAGCTTTCGCTGCAGCCCAACGCGGCTCTTCTGCTCAGCCTGCAGGAGAGGAAGAATGGTCAGTCCCCCGCTCCTTCTCTCTCTGCCTCCCTCTCTCTCTGTCCCTCGCTTCCCCTCCCTCTCTGCCTCTGTCCCTCCCTTTCCCTGTCTCTGTCCCTCCCTTTCCCTCTCTCTGTCCCTCCCTTTCCCTCTCTCTGTCCCCCTCTCTCTGTCTCTGTCCCTCCCTTTCCCTGTCTCTGTCCCCCTCTCTCTCTCTCCCTTTCCCTCTCTCTCTCTCTCCCTTTCCCTCTCTCTGTCCCTCCCTTTCCCTCCCTCTGTCCCTCCCTTTCCCTCTATCTCTGTCCCCCTCTCTCTGTCTCTGTCCCTCCCTTTCCCTCTATCTCTGTCCCCCTCTCTCTGTCTCTGTCCCTCCCTTTCCCTGTCTCTGTCCCCCTCTCTCTCTCTGTCCCTCCTTTTCCCTCTCTGTCTCTGTCCCTCCCTTTCCCTCTCTCTGTCCCACACTGTCCCTACCTCTGTCACTCACGGTCACTCTATCTCTGTCAGCCTCTCACGGTCAGTGTCG
>JAODKN010000093.1:5508791-5521320 GCA_026774425.1 Petrocephalus zakoni
CCCCTCCCAGCTCCCCCACACTACTCCCACACGGTCCCGTGGTGATCTCACCGCCGTCAGCCGCCATGGAGATTTTTTGAGATTTGAGATACTTTATTGATTTTTATTGACTTTTTCACCTCCCCCAACCTTGCTCTCCACGCCCCCGAGGGCCCGTGCCTGGAGAATGGCCACTGGAGGACTTCTTGGAGAGCACCATGGGAAAGCCCCTGCTGGGGGCAGATCCAGATTGGCCGCTGTGTCCCACCCTGAAAGAATTCGAGGGCAGGGTGTGGCTCAGTGGGTTAAGCTCTGTGCTTGGAAGGTCACTGGTTCAAGCCCAGCCCCTAACCCCCAGCTCCCTGGGCGCCGCGTGAGGTGGCTGCCCTTCACGGCCAAGCTTGCTCTCATGGAGTGCAAGGTTGGGGGAGGTGAGAAGGGAATTTCCCCACGGGGATCAATAAAGTATCAATTATTGTTATTATTAAATGAAGACTTTCAGCTTATTGCTGCCCCCTCGTGGTTGAGGGTGTAACTGTAGCATATCTGTGCAACAGACCCATCCGATATATAGCACTTAATCTTTTTGGCCTTTTTGGTAGTCTGGTGGACTTCCTGGTTAAATGAGCTCTTCTCTTGGCAGTGGCTTTTAACCAGGCTACAGGGTGATGCTCTATAAACTTTTTTCCTGAATGTACAATTGATGGAAGATGGGAATTATTGGCTGGTGATGCAGGTTTGAAAACTTGAATTGAAAACTGTTTTGGTTTTTTTATATATATATATGTGTATATATAAATCAAAGATAAGAAAAATACACATTGGAAAAAAAAAATGTTAGTTGTCTGAATTTATCCGAGCGGAGACAAGGCTGTGAGTGATTGGGGAATGGAGGTTACACCCATGCATGGATGAATATCCATTCAGAGACACACATATGGAAATGCCAACTCAGTATGGCATTTATTTTGAACATGCAAGTGTATGTGTGTGGGGGTTTCTACCAATTGTCATGTGACCAACTGTATAAATGTATAGAGCTGAGCAGTACTGGGCCTCCCATGCCAGTTTGGATGAAGGTGCATACAGAGAAGGCTACCTTCACCTCGAGGTAAGGCTTTTCCACTGCCGATTTTGTGTGGTTTTTACCTATATGCTGAGGCAGCAGATTTTAGCCTCTTTCATATTTATGAGTCGGCCATCTTGAAATCTGATAACCTCAGTGTCAGTGGAGGAGGTGCCAGGTGTCCGTGGCACTGATTGGCCGCTGCGGCCTTGGTGGCGATTGCCGCGTGAGAGTGTCCCCACATCGCCTGCAAAATGGCAGTGCATGCTCTAGCGCCCTCTGCTGGCCAATAAATGTGCTGCAGCCACATGCTGTTGTGCCTCCTAACCCCCTTACCTCTCCTGTTACCATCTCCACCCACTCTCTCCAAATCTCTCTATAGCAGTCGCCAATCGATGGCACGGGAACCGGCTCAGGGGGGCGGCGCTCTGGGTGGTTACGCATGTGGAATCGGCAGCCTCTGCCGGTACCGTCCGGCTGCTGTGCCGCTAGCCCTGCCCTGGATATGCTGCCGGGCCCTGGGGCTTCCTCATTACGCGTCTTTATTAAACCACCCCCCCCCCCTGCTAGCTGGTCCTGACATTTTATCTGTGCTCTGCAGCGTCTGCTCTACTTCTGCAGCCCCTGGGCTTCTCTGTCCATTTCTGCAATTTTCTATGTTTTATTCACATTTCCTCCCTTCCTGCTCTACATTTTTAACATAGAAATGTTGCTCTCACTTTGTTACCTGCACAGGCTGCTCTAGAGCTGTAATCGGGCCTTAAAAGTTAGGCCTGACAAGGCCCGAGCCCGACAGAATTCGGCCCAAGCCCGTGTAAAGTGATAGAACGTAAGTCTGAACCCGAGATTGCGATTTATTTATTTTTTTTTTTAAACTCGGTTCAGTATTCACTACATGTGTATGATAAACTAAACCAACCGTACATTGGAATCTGGACTGCGCTATACATTAATCCATAGATGAGACTGGGAGTATATTAATTGAATCCAAAATGTATTTATTCTAACAAAAACAATATCTAACATACACCTAATAAACCACAGAGCAATTCTCTAGCAACCCGAGCACGGTAACGTGATTGTCTATCTGTCGGCTCGGGTTTGGGCAAAGATCTTCAGCTCTATGCTGCCCCCTGCCTGCTGGCTGCCTCCCCACACGCTGCCCCTTTTCTCCGACTTTCCGGCTGCTTTCTAATAGTCCCTCCAGACTCACGCATACAGTAATTCTCTTACCATCCTGTCTACAAAATGTTTGTTGCTGAATTTAGATAAAGCAAAGTTTTTATTTCATTTTATTTTTTTTTATATACACAAACAAATGGTCAGGGTATATACCATATGGTAGTCCTTGTGTACAATGCACTGGCATTTTGATGTTTGGGTGGATTTGCTCATTGTAATAGTGTTCCAGCAAAAGTGGGGATGACATAAATGACACTGATGTCACCCCCACAACACACACACCCCCCCCCACTTCCGCAATAATGGAATACGAATCCTGGATTTTAATATCCTGCCAAAGGAGATCAACTCCCTTGTTTTTGCCTTGCGGGTGATTCATGTCTCCCCTACACTGTTGGGTTAATCAGGCTTAACAAGTCCCAACTGACTACTGAAGTCACCTGTTAATTAGTTAGAATTAAGATGGACACTAGGTGGGAATATTGTTATCTGGACCTTCCACCTAAAGGGATTGAGTGTCTAGATTGTTCTACAGAACTCAGGTGTTGTACCAGTGATTTTAGCTAGTATGAATTCCAGCCTGATCTACTTCAAGGCAGACTTGACTGAACCAGCAGTGATGCGCCGTTCTGTCCAGCAGACGTTGAAATGCACACTTTATTTCCACTTTATATCACTACCATAAATTACTAAACTAGACTGGCAAATCCTGATAGCTTTTCTGTTTTTTTCTGAGATGAAATTTAGCTGATAAGTTAATGAATATCGACTTAGGAAAGTAATTAAATGAATAAAGTTGTAATTCATTGCATCCAGGACGGTGATACTCAGGGTGTTTTTAATGCTTCTTAGGTTTGCAGTTTAGTCTTTACATTTTCTTAAAGATTAGCTATGGGGGCTTGACAGTTTATTACTGTGGAAGTTGTGGCTTTGCGTGTTTGGCATGCAGATATTTAATTGCTCTGAATGGTTTTATACTTTTGACTGTTGATGCAGCTACATGTTTGGCTGGAGAAGTTCAGGTTACGTATTTAATGGCAACCTGTAAGACCTGGATAAAAGGTGGCATGTTTTGGAAAAATGCCCAAAGTTCCCACCAAGTAGAGAGGTTTCCGGGGTCTTAGTTGGGCAAAACACAGGGGGTGTTTCCATCTGGGTCCCCCTTTAGACAGGCAAACCAAAGAGGACTCCCCGTTGGCTACTTCATTGACCATTTCTGGGTCCCACTTGCTTCTGTCATTAATCCAGGTATATTTCTGAGGGCCAAACCTAAGGGTCTCCCTTGTAGGCCCTCTCATTACCTGCTTAAGGGTCCCACTTGCTTCTGTCATTAATCCAGGTATATTTCTGAGGGCCAAACCTAAGGGTCTCCCTTGTGGGCCCTCTCATTACCTGCTTAAGGGTCTCCCTTGTAGGGCCCTCTCATTACCTGCTTAAGGGTCCCACTTGGGCCAAATAGCAAATAAAACCTGGGCTCTATTTTTAGGCAAATTCAAGTCCTTGTGGGCATTTTATGCAATAATCTGAGAAATTGTTTATTCCAGCTCTTGCAAGATTCTTGGTGTCAGTCGTCGTTTATTCTGAAGTCTGGCCAGTTAGCATTCGAGGGTGGCAAAGACTAGATCTACCCATTTGACTTTACTTGAGGCAGTTTAATGCAAGTAACAGTAATTACCTACCATGGAATGCGAGCCTTACTAAGAGGGTTAACTCTGACTCTAACTTTGATGATTAGAAAGCACCTGATGTTACAGTAATGGGTTAGTGAAGACTGCCTCACTTCACTGTCTAAACTGTCACTTTGCCTATGCGATGGTTTTGTATTTATTAACGAATCAATTAATTATAGGGCTCATGTCTTTTTCGTCTTTATTCATAACAATCCTGTAAACCAGTGTTTACAGGCTGCTACATATCATTCGAAACAAATTGCTAGTCACTGCCACCAACTCCCACACGTCAATGCCACTGAACGTGGAATAGTTACCAATTAGGCAATCAGCCAGTGTCATGTCATAGCAATCAGGTATAAACGAGCCACTTGAGGATGGAGGAAAGGCACAAATGATGCCGAGTGCCAGTGCCTGCGTCCCAATTTCAGTGACTACAAGGAGTTTTTTTAAGTGTCCGTTGTGACAAACTGCTGGATTTCTTTTGGTTCTGGAACACTGAAGGCTGAGCCAGGGAGAAAACTGGCCCAGAGCTGAATGCAGTGGGAAGGCGTCTATGGAGCGAGGTGGATGTGAAGTTTAAATGGCGAGATCTGGGCACCCTCATCCAAGTCAGGCTCTCCAGAGGTGGCCAGGAGACCTCAGCCGAGGACGGCGGGCCCTCCTTGGCATCCCTGCAAACGACACTCTTGTAAGACAGAGTGTCAGCGACACTCTCTACAGTGCTTGGAGGATCAGGTGGAGTTCAGACCGATGAAGGTCATTCCCAGCTCCCTTTCCACTCAAGTGACTTTGCTGCTCTTTATACAATGATGACAGTAACAGAAGCCCAGGTGCATCGATTCTCATTTGGTATCGGCCGACTTTTAATTGGAAATCGGATTGTAACAAATAACAAATAAATGGAAGAACTAAAAAGGGTTTTTTTTCTTCCTTTTTAACCAACATTCTTCTCACAGTGGCAGGGCGATCCTGCACCGCGACCCAGCCCCCGCATCAACACGCTGGAGGTTCTGCTGGCCTTCTGTCTGCGGAGAGAGACGCAAGAAACGGGCATCCTACCCATCAGCCTGCGGCAGGAGAGTGGAGCGTCATGGGAAATGAATGAGCCGGCGGCAGTGTGAGAGACCCCGGTACTGTGGTACAACGTCACGGTGACCCAGGAGCAGAATGCTGTCGCCTCATTCAAGAAGAAGAGGAGGAGAGAGAGGAGGAGAAGTGGCTGAAGAGGTGGAAAGCGGAAAGAAGAGACGCTTTTGCCAGTTCCTGGGTGATACCAGGACATATTGGGGCAGCATCCGGTCCCACAAAGCTGCACCTTCCTCCTAATCCGCAGATGAAATCCCAGAGCAAGGGTCTGATATTATAATTGTGTTCTCTTCTGTTTTTGTCCACTGTTTTATGTGACGAAGTGCTGATTGAGTCGTTTGCCGCCGTCGCTGAGCCACCTCCATTTGCTCATTATCCTCAGCCTCTGGCGAATGGCCATCTTCCTCCAGCACATTCGTATTCAGAATGGGATTCCCCTCTCAGCCACCAGTGCTGCATACAGCATACGGCTGTCAGTGGGCAGATCTTTTCTGGGGACAAATGTATATTGCAAGCAAATGCATGAAGGAAAATGAAATGGCTTTTTAGCGTGCTGAAGGTACTCTGTCTCACGGCAAGTGACGGCATGATGCCGATTGCCGTTCCTAGGTCACTGTGGGCGGATTGGCAAGGGCGGCCCGCCCCTCTCCTGTGTAAGCGCAAAGAAAAATACTATTAGCCTTTTTAAGAAAAACATTGCAAATACATGACAAGAATACTGCTCTCCAATTAGTGTCCTGGGTGGGTTGTTTTGCCGTTCTGCTCTGCCAAAGTGGAATTGTGTGGAATAAATGGATAGCAGCCTGTGCCCGGAAATTTGGCACAGACACTCAGGATCCGACCGTCTGAGTCGCACACAGCTTGCATGTTAATGCTGTGTTGCCATGTCCTGTTTCTGTTACACCTGTGTGCTGCATCTTCCTGCCGTGCTCTTGTGTCAGGAAACTGAATGAAGGCGGTGATGTGGGCCAACATGGTTCTGGCAGACCGTGTCACAGACGTCGGCGCAGAAGCCTGGGGAATGTGTGTCGCAACGGCAGCCGGCCGCTTGTTGGGACGGGCAGAGCGAGAGTCGAATTGGAGAGCACCAGCAAGGAATTTTTGGTGGAATATGGTGTTCAGCTGCCTCCTGCACATGACTGCTGTGTAAGGACCTTCCTGTTCATTCATTTCCTAGAGGGACAGTGATGGAGACCCAAGTTCCATGCAAGCATCCAATGGTATTGGACTGTATTCATAGTGATCAATCATTCAGTGTTGTGGGCAATAAACATTTCTATAGTAAATGACAAACCTGCAATTTGGTGGAACAATACTATCTATCTATATATCTATATTCTCAGACACACAGTAGCCTTTTGATTGCAAAGCATTCTTTGTGGACAGTCTGACACACCGTCGCTTTGCAGATGTGTTCGGCATGTCCTGTATTATATAAGCGGCTTCTGGTAAAGGAAACGGGGGGGGGATGCATAAAGATGTAAGTGTGATCCTCAGAATGAGATGCTGAAAACGGGTGTTTAAATAAAATACGACACGATCAACTGCATTGATCCCAGGGGGAGGTTCTTGAATAAATCATAGACTGTTTGCCAAGATACTGGCGATATTATGGAAAAACAGAATGTGTAATCAGTCTGATCAGCCACTCCCGCTCTTAAGCTCGGAGAAGAATTTCCCCTACTAGGTCTGGAAGACATGGACACGTCAGATCAGCCCCCCACCTCTGCTGACAGAGCCCCAGCCACGCCCCCAAAACCGGACTTTGTTGCTAAATCCGCTCTGGAGTAGGTTTGGTTCACAGCAGTAGTTGCTGCTGTAGTTGAGTGACGCTCATTCTGATCTCTGTTTCTGGAACGGAAATTGCCCGCGTCTGAGCTTCTAATTCGGGATTAGTCAGTAAACCTGCTTTTCTGGGATTGTTGGGTTTGTTCCTCACTTAAGGGACGTGGGGGCCGGCCCCCGGGCACTTGTTCTGTCATCGTCTGAGCTTATGCCTTTTTGGGGGGGTTTGTGTATGCGGGTGTGTGGTGTGAGACGTGGGGCACGCAGCAATTATTCGTGGAATTTAGAAACATGCCAGCTGGTAAAATTAAAAAACTAACACCGGGTAAGTGACATTCAATGTCACGTTTGAGGTTTGGTTTTTTGAAGGAACACTTCAAAAATGTTCCCCATTAGACTAAGACATATCAGCATACCAATGATGAAATATGGAAAAGACAATAGAAGGTCTGACCACAGCACGTAGAGGGACTGATTGCTTTGTTTAATACCCAAAATTATTTTATTAAATACATTTTAAAGCCCTTAAACTAATATTAAACACGATTTCAGCAGACAAAATCAAACACTTTTCGATTATAAGAACCACAGAGTAATACCCAAAGCATTTAACTTGAGGTTAATTTTCACGATAAAGAGTAGCACGAGTCATCATCTACACCCCTTACTCGCGCACCGATACTTACAATGCATTGGTACATGTATTCGGGACATATAACAATATACATGACGCGTCTTTAAATTTGAGAAAATGCACCATCTCACACTGGAACAGTCTGGAAGCACTTCATGGATCTGTCCACAATACGAGGCGTTTAAAATTATATTTTTATCACAAAAAGAACAGGTATTGCTACATGTAAGCCGCCCTGTCAGTTCGGCTATCTTTGTCGCTTTCTCTCCGTTGTGAGTGCTGATGGGAGCCTTTCAGCTGGATATGATCCTGTTTTCCCGTCTCTTTCCAGGGCCTGTCCACGGTACCAGTCCCTCGCAGCCCATTCATTCCCTATACATATGGTTTGTAGTGGTACCATACAGTTCGTTTGTCATTTAAACAGCATGTAAACTGAGTGTTATCGTATAGTGTTATTCACCGGTCCAATTCATTAAAACAGCCCTAAAAGTAATTGTATCAATCCCTCGTTCAACCTTAAGGACAAATAAAAATATGTTTTACTTCACATCCACGGATTGAAAGAAATGAATTTAATTTAATTAAAAAAAACATCAAACACAATGCTTTTCGTATTTAAGTATGCCTCTTCAGTTCATTATGATATTCGGCAGACAGAGGGCGCCAAAGAACAGAATAATTTGGCCGAAGGACCAACAGCAATTTGCCAAACTCTTATGCATTTGACAGATGCTTGGTGGCACTGTAAGCTGAAAATCCAGCGACAAAGGCTGGTTTTAGTTTGCTGCATTAGTAATTAAGTGTGTCTATCCATTTCAAAGGTATATGCTCATCTTTATTAATAACAAATGCATTAATTGATGTCGGATTTACAAAATATGATGCTTAATTGTTAAGCTCAAACATCTTACTGTGACATTGTCCTACTTCTGTGAAACATAAAAAATGTAATATTTTCCTAACCTCAACAGAAGTGTCTTTTAGAAAAGGGCACAACTTTCACGGTTGGTGCATAATCGCGTGCTTAAATAACATCTAGAGTTTATTTTATACCGGAAAAAAACCTTGCGCTGCCCAGTCCTTTCAATGAGAAACAGTTTAGGCGCAGGAATCACCTGGGCCTGGCGCTGCTGCTATAAGAGACACACACAAGTGTCTTCCCTTTTTTAACCTCTGTGACAGTCTCCCCTCCATCAGGCCTGCCACTTCCCCTGCCTCCAGGAGAAAAGGTGATGATCCCCAGGTGTCTGTGCTGCCTTCATGTTTCTGCCACACACATGCCTTCCCTATTTTTTTCTTTTGTTCTTGCATGAATATTTTTGTTCTTATCTCATTATATTGCGTGTCCCCTGACCTCGACGGAGTCCGTTCCGAGCCGAAAAGATGCCAGCTTCTTCATCACCGTGACGCAGTCTGAGGGCCCGGTCCCACTAGAGTGCCATGGGTCAGTCACATAGGTGACTGGAGCCCGGGACGTACTAACGGAGAGGAGGACCGGGGATGGCCGACAAGATCCGAGACGTGGCTGCAGGTGCCAAAGGGGATGAAAGATTCCTGAAGACAGATCATGTTCATTGGAGATTATTAATGGGAAACAGAATGCTATGTCGCTGGGTTCCTCCTCCAGGTCATGGAGAAGACGTGCATGCAAACACGTAGACTTTGCCAAAATTCGACCGCCCAGCTTGGTTCAGACGGTCACCTCTGTCCTGCTGTTGCTAAGAAACGCCCTTTGGCCGTGGTGATGGACCGGCTGGGGCGAGAGGGGCACGTGTCTGTAGGTCGCAGAGCGGGAAAACATCTCCGGCAGGGTCTCCACGCTGAGCTCACGGGCGCCCGGGTGGGCCAGGCGTCGGCCCACGGCCTGCGGAGGGTGAGAGTGCTGCCGGTGTATGTGCACTTTGCCATGATCCCAGGCGGCCAGGTCCAGGTTGGAGAGCAGAGGGTGCGTGGTGGTCTTGGTCAGCTTGGTGCGCGTGGACACACCCCGGGGCATGGAGAGGCTCATGGAGGAGTCGATGTCAGTCACACGCAGGTAGGACTTCTCCTTGGGGTGCACTGGGAGAGGCTGAAACGGTGAAAGCGGAGCCCGGTACTGGGAGAAGTCCATCACCGGGTAGCTTTTATAATAGCCTCTGTTGGATGTATCTGCTACAAAAAAGAAAAGAGATGAGGGGGTGCTGAGAGAAGGAGAAGGAGGGGCCACGAGGACACCCCCAGCCCGCAGAGCCTTCAGACACCAAGAAACATCCACCTGCCTGGTCATCGCAACATGATGCTATCCTGCTCATTCCATTCGTCAGAGGTCATTGTGTTCCTCAGTCTAGCACGTCAGGTTCATTCTGTTTACTCAATTAGCCCGTCACTGGAGACCAGAAGCTGTTACCACTATCATCAAATCATATTCGACAGTTTATATCTCTATATTCAGACTGAAGGCATGAGGAGACAAGGGGGGGGGGGGTAGACTTCAGCCAGAATTGCTTTGTCTGTTGGGTTGTTAAATACTATTGTGTACAGCAGGTGTTTGTTGTACTACTGGGGCAAAAAATACAACATCTGGGAAGTTATTGTGTTTATACATCACTGGTATGAGATCGGAGCCAAATGCTTTGTGTACCAAGGAAAATGCCTGGTGCCAGAGAAGCAGTCCTAACTGCCACAGCAGTCTTGATTGATGTGAAGCACATTTATGATTCCTAAGTAATTGTTTCCCAACCGTTCCTTGTAGCACTTGTTCCTGCTACCTGGAGCTAGGAGGGAGCAAAAATGTGGACAGCCAGGGGGTCCTCGAGGACCGGGATGGAAAGCACTGCCATAGAGGGTGTTACCCTTTAGAAAAGGGTGGTCTTTAAGGGCACTAACATTTTCCTAGGTCTTGGAACAGCTGAGACACATGTTCATGGGGAGAGAAAGGAAGTATTAGCACTCAGGCAGGTGGGCCAACGGCAGCTGATTAATCTCCTGACAGCTCCTTTGGGCCAGAAATGTCACCATCTACCTCCGGGTCCCTCCGTCCCCTTCACGCTGCCCACGCCTGTGGGTCATTAGGGTCTAATTAAGACAAAATTAGGTCCGGACTAGTCCAAGATCCTGCTGCTGCACCTGGCAGAGCCAGGGCCGGAATCTCCATCTGCCCCCTTGTAGCCGTCATCCATCCCCCCGCCCCCTCATTTCTCCAGCTTGCCCTGTCCTTTCTGTGACTTTGCTCGCATGGCAAGAGCCTACACCTGCAGCGTTCTTTATTGCCCTCCCCAGGGGAGGGGGGGGTTAATCTGAGACAGAGAGCCAGAAGTACAGTAATATACTGGGGCATCGTCTGTATGGGTGTGGTCTATACTGCAGCATAGTCTGTATCGGTGTGGTCTACACTGGGGCATAGTCTGTATGGATGTGGTCTATACTGGGGCATAGTCTGTATGGATGTGGTCTATACTGGGGCATAGTTTGTATGGGCGTGGTCTATACTAGTCTGAGCTAACATGCTAATGAGTTGATTGTAAGACTTGTACCACAGGAAGAAAGAGTTTTGTAACCCATCCTGGGGAATCAAGATGGTAGTGATTGCCCTGTTTGGGTAACCCACATGGCGAGAGCCTACACCTGCATCGTTCTTCATTGCCCTCCCCAGGGGAGGGGGGAGTTAATCCAAGACCGAGAGCTAGAAGTACAGTAATATTTTGTGGCATAGTCCATATGGGTGTGGTCTACTCTGGGGCATAGTCTATATGGGCGTGGTCTATACTGGGGCACAGTCTGTACACACATGGTCTATACTGGGGCGTAGTCTGTATAGGTGTGGTCTATAATGGGGCATAGTCTGTATGGGTGTACTCTATACTGTGGCACAGTATGTACGGGCGTGGTCTATATTGCAGCATAGTCAGTATGGGCGTGGTCTATACTAGGGCATAGTCTGTATGTGTGTGGTCTATACTAGTCTGAGCTTACTGTTTGTAAGACTTATGCCACAGAAAGAAAGAGTTTTGTAACCCATCCAGCGGAATCAAGGGTATAAGTATAAACAATGAACTGGGGTGGTAGTGATTGTCCTGTTTGGGTAATCATTCATTGCTAGACAGGAGTCACGAGATGTGATCGATCAGGTGTAGGTGTGTGTAGTTATCTTCAAGACACACCACAATAGGGGCTCTGTTGGCCCTGACCTCTCGCTGCAGGAAGTGTGTTGAGAATGGGTTCCTGACTGTTATTTTCTCAGGGTCTCTGGGTAGGGTTAGCGTGTCCGAGACGCCCGGCTCTAGGGGTGGCAGTTGGGAGCACGTGGAAACTCACCAATGGTCTTCAGTGACGTGTACCTGGCGAGATTCATAGCCGGGGCATGGAGGCCAGAGTGGGGGTAGGAGAGCGGCGTTGCCGGGCCGTAGGGGGAGCAGGGCATCTCATTCAGGTGATACTGCTCTGGAGGAGGGGGGGAAATGTGGAGATTCAGTGCAGGTCTCAGAAACGGGGCTACATGGCCACCTGTAATTACAGTTCAGTTCAAAATATTTTTATATAGCGCCTTTCATGGCAAAGTTGTCCAGAGGTACTTAATAAGAGTGTGTGGCAATATATTATTAGACAGTTAGTGAATGGGTTATGATAGAGAGAAGAAGAAGGAAGAGTGCCAGCAGACATCAGAAGAGAGAGAGAAACACTGCACGGTACGGAGAAAACAACCTGATGCGGATACGAGGGTGACTGGCGGCCTGATCCCCCCAACAGTATAGACTGCAAAGAACATTCTCAAGCTCTTATAAGTGTATGTAGACTGCGGTTAAAGAGAAACTGAAATGAATCATTACAGTTAAGGGTCAGGTTAGGATAGTTTTGGGAAGCGAATGTGAATCCCTGCGTACTTTCACAGTGAGAGGTCCATAAGCATCAGGCACGAAGATACATAGGCACATGGAATGAGAGGCACACAGACACACAGGCACATGGAATGAGAGGCACACAGACACACGGGCACACGGGCACATGGAATGAGAGGCACACAGACACACGGGCACACGGCCACATGGAATGAGAGGCACACAGACACACAGGCACATGGAATGAGAGGCACACAGACACACGGGCACACGGCCACATGGAATGAGAGGCACACAGGCACATGGGCAC
>JAODKN010000093.1:5569190-5580740 GCA_026774425.1 Petrocephalus zakoni
GATCGCGTTGATCTCTCGTTGCTTTGATGTCATACACTGACTGCGCAGCCCCTGATTGCGTAATTTCACGTGATTTTATTTTGCGACTAACCGACTAATGAAAATATATTCGACCTCTTCACATCGACTAACGTTTAGTCGACTATTTGGGGGCAGCCCTGTTAAATTTTTTAACCTGTGTCCTTGTTTTCATACTGACTGTCTTTCTAAAGGCAAATTATAATTAATCTTAAGTAAAAACAGGTGAGCTATTAGATGCCCTGTGAAATAAATCATTTGGCAGCCTTTGCTAAATCAGTTTAGCAGACGGTTGGGGACTCACGTGGAGAGGATCTCAGACGGCAGGTCTGTTATGTACGCGGGGATCTTGCAGCCTGTCAAGAACTGGGCCACCTCGTTGGTAAAGGTGTTACAGTTGTGCTCGAACAGCCGATACCTGTCCGCTCTTGCATGGGGAAAAAAGACGCACTCACATTAAGTTGCATGCAAAGTTCCCCTTGACATGTACCCTTGGATATCCAGCAAGGCCAATCCAGCCCAGAAGAACATCTCACCTGTATGTAGATTCCCCCAGGGAGGACAGATACTCCATAAAAATCTCCTCAGTCACCTCGGTACTGCCCAGATCCACGACAGTGTTGGGCTCTCCCAGAAGCGTCCCACCCTAAAAGCCAGCATCAGTGTCACACTGCGGCAGCCTGGCGCCTATCCCAGAATGCACCGGGCGCCAGGCACGGAACGGCATGCAGTAATCATTTATTCATTGTTTGCCATTTAGATTCGTCTCCGAAGAATTATTCACAGCTAAACACAAAGCAACGCAAACATTATACACAAAGAGAATGGCACGGCAGGGACGGTGCTGCTGCCGGTAGCCGTGCCGGGTCCGCGTCGCCCGCAGCACGGGCCGGCCTTACCGGCGCGCAGCCCGTGATTCCCTCCCCTCCGAAGAAGAACTCCTCTCCGTAGACCACGATGGAGGTGTGCCTGCCAAAGGGAAGCCGGAGTCAGGCCGCGGCCGCGCTCGGAGCGCCGTGTCCGGCCGGGTAACGGGCCGACGGGGGCCTACCAGATCCCGTCGAGCTGCTTTCCTGCGGGACAAAGACACGAAGCAGAGGCGTCAGCGGCCGCCGGCTCCGCCTCTCGGTACCGCAGTGAGCCGCTAAGATGGCAGCCCGAGAAGCGGCACTGACGCGAAGGAGCGCCGCTCCGCCTCCGTGGCCGGAGCCCCCAAAGCGCCGCGGCACGCACGAAGCTTTTGTAACCCACCATAAGCCCGTATGGTACATATAAGCCGGTCCGGCCCCCTTACCCAGCATGATGGGGCTGAGCTGGCGCGCCATGCCCCTGGACAGGTCGTAGATGTACAGCCTGACGGCGTACATGGCGTTCGGCGGCTCCATGGCCGGTACCGGCGTGTAGGCAGCAGCGGCCCCGGCTGCGGCGAGGCGACCGGCGCGGCTTGGCACGCTAACGCGGCTCTGCGGCGGGGCGGAAGGCGGCTCGGCCGGGCTGCCTGCGGGGACTCGCGGCGGAGCTGCGCTGCGCGGTGCTGTGTCACCGTGACGCCGCGGACGGGGAAGCAGCCCGGCGGCTCGCTGGCGGCGCACGACGCGACCCGGCGCCGCTTTCCGGCCGCTTGCGTCACTCCTCAGAGAATAGGCGTGTATTCCGGAGCCGGCGTGAAAGACAGAATGAATGTAAACGGAAGAAGCCGAAGTGGGGCGGGGGTCAGACGCGGAGTGCGCGGCCGTAAGGGCGCGATAGGCACCAAAGCGGGGCGCGCGGCACCTGCACCTCGCGGCGGGGGTGTGTAATGACGTCATTCATGCAGCCCCCACAACCTGTCATCCCCACCAGTGCTGGCTTGTGAGATACATCTTTTTACATTTAGACATTTTTGTGCAGCCCAAGGGAATTTTAATTATATCGGTCACACAAAGAAAGACGGGGGCCT
Source organism: Petrocephalus zakoni (assembly GCA_026774425.1). Taxonomy (NCBI): domain Eukaryota; kingdom Metazoa; phylum Chordata; class Actinopteri; order Osteoglossiformes; family Mormyridae; genus Petrocephalus; species Petrocephalus zakoni. The sequence continues at coordinate 5,571,148 of JAODKN010000093.1, forward strand.
GTATCGCGAGGCCGGATTTCTTGCTCATCCTGATAACTTGTTGGATTTGAGGTACCCCAGTTTACATGGGTTTACGTATAGTCCGGGCTAAGCAAGAAATCCTGCTTCGTGATACAATTCCCCGGTCATGATGATGATGATGATGATTATTATTATTATTATTATTATTATTTAGGGTTGTCAAAATTGACGCGTTAACGTGGATCAGTCCAGCATCGGGATTAATCTGAAAATTAAAAATATTAACGTATTTAACCCATCAGCGGCGCAGAATGACTCAAAATTCCTGAAATGCAGTGTTGCCAACTATTTCTTACCTGGACTTACCTCAACGCTGCATTTCAGGGATTTTGAGTCATTCTGCGCCGCAGATGAGTTAAATGCGTTAATATTTTTAATCAGATTAATCACGATGCTGGATTGATCCGCGTTACCGCGTCAATTTTGACAGCCCTATTATTATTTTATTATTAATATACTAAGCGCCCTTATCAACAACCAATCAGAATGAACCCGGAAGAAAACGTCAATGTACGTGACGTATTACGTTGATGTCGATCAAACGTGCTCGTTCCAGCGGGAAGTCAGAGCGACGTTTACGTGAGCGTGATAACAGTGGTCTGGGTGGGCTGTTGGTGAGTCTGCAGATACTTAAGATGCCAGATTTATTTGAGAATTTATCTCAGCATTGTTGCTCTACTTAGTACAGTCATTTCAGTTGCATATAATAGCGTCTATATAATCCTATGCACCGGCGTTGGTTTCCTGCACTCTAGTTCAAAGTAGCTAACTAGCTTGCTTATTACCTTGGGCACTGTGCATTTCGACTCCCTAAACCTGTCGTACACATTAACTGGGCGAGCCTGTTGATGTCATTGTTTACATTGCTTGTCTGTTAACACACGTCTTTGGTTGTTTTCCTGAAATGCATTTACAGATGTGACCGTCGGCAATGGCTGAGTGGGGCGCATACTATCGGAACGAGGATGACGAGCTAGAGCAAGAGGAAGGAGATGAAATTGCCGGTAAGCCGGAGCAGTTTGTTAAACTGCCGCTTTGCACATAGCGGGTGACTAATGTGATGTTTATTTACATGTTTTTGTGCAACTTCAGTGGATTACAAATACAGTGGGCGTGACAGTCTGGTGTTTCTGGTGGACGCCTCCAAGGAGATGTTTATAAAGGGAGAAGATGGAGAGTTGTCCAACTTCGACATGACCATGCAGGTTGTTACCTTTGCATATCCCTTTGATATTTAGTCATTCTGTCCAACCCTCTGCCCCCTCTCAAACCGTGTGTATCTTTAAGCGTTGCAGAATCTCTCTCTGCATTTCCAAACCCATCCCTCACTCTCCTGCTGTGCTTCTCCAGTGTGTACGCAACGTCTACACCAGCAAGATCATCAGCAGCAACCAGGACCTGATGGCGCTGGTGTTCTACGGCACTCAGCACACCCAGAACTTCCAGAACTCCTTCAAGAATGTCTATGTTTTCCACGATCTGGACTCCCCCGGTGAGTGGTATGCAGTGTGAATGGGGCAGGTGCTGTGGGTCCTGTGGTCTCATTCAGAATCAGATCACTTCACCAACCCGGGTTTATGTGGTTTTATTGATTGGGGAAGCAGCTGTAATATAAGCCTAACCATACGAATATTTCCATTTTAATGTAATTTCTTCCTTGCTAGATGATGATCAGTGTACTGGTACTCTTCCTCATTAGAATTCACAGTAAACTTAATGTACTTTTGACATTGTTGGTGTTTCCCTGATCTCACTATCTGTACTGACTGGATGTTCATGATCTCTTCGCCCAAGGGGTAAGAGATAGATTTACATTTAAATTATTGTCTCTCATCACATCAAACTATTTTGGGGGGGGCAGGGAATGAATGAAGCCAGATTACATATTAGGGGTACATATCCCCCTTGGTTCCTATGCCTCTGGCCTTGCCCATATTTATTAGACTAGTCTCCCCCGATCCCATGACATGCTCTGTGCATCTCGCGGCAGGGGCCAGGCGCGTGCAGGAGGTGGACAGTCTGCGTGGGGAGAAGGGGGCGAAGCTGGCCGCCGAGACCCTGGGCAGCGGCGAGACGTCGCTGGGTGACGCGCTCTGGTGCTGCTCCAACCTCTACAGCGACATCAAGCTGCGTCTCTCCCACAAGCGACTCATGATCTTTACCTGCCGGGACAGTCCCCACGGCGGGGACGCGGCCCGCGACCTCGGTGCCCGCACCAAGGCGGGGGACCTGAAGGACACGGGTGGGTATGGCGTGTCGTGTTTGGGGACCGCGGATGAGAACCTTCAGCATAAATGAGTCACGTGGGTTCCTGCTCCGCACAGGCGTGATCATAGACCTGATGCACCTGAACAAACCGGGGGGGTTCGACATCTCCCTCTTCTTCTGTGACATCATCAGCCCCCCTGAGGATGAGGAGGACCTTGGGCTGCAGGTTGAGCCCTGCTCCAAATTAGAGCTCCTGCAGAAGAGGGTGCGGGCCAAGGAGATGAAGAAGAGGGCACAGGCCAGGTGATGGTTTCCTGGGGGTTCGATTCCTGCCCCTGGCTCAGTGTTTGGGTGCTCTCTCTCTCTCTCTCTCTCTCTCGTCCATGTGTGGTGTCTCCTGTCTTGTATCCTCTCCTTCCTGGGTGGGTCACTGCGTTGCCAACACACCTATTTAACATGTGTCCACTGTACACAAACTCCTCTGACTCCTGGGCCTCCAGGCTGCGCCTGTCTCTAGGCGAGGGTGTGAACATGGCGGTGGGTTTGTACGTGCTCGCCCGGACTGCCACCAAGCCTGCAGCTGTCCGCCTGTACCGGGACACCAATGAGCCTGTCATCACCAAGACTCGCCTCTACAACACACAGACAGGCGGCCTGCTGCTGCCCAGTGACACCAAAAGGGCCCAGGTAGAGGGAAATGCAGGCCCTTGCAAGGGGGCCAGCAGGGGGTGTAATGGTTAAAGAAATAGCACTGTAGACAAATGCTCTGCTTAAATGTCGATGGAGTAAAACTGGAAATGAATTCGTTCTGTTGATATTTAATTGTTTATGTTCAGTTACGTAATGCATATTTACAGTTTTCCCTGCCTCCCTCCTGACACAGGTGTATGGGAATAAGCAGATCGTGCTGGAGAAGGACGAGGTGGAGGAGCTGAGGAGGTTTGATGAGCCGGGTCTAGTCCTGATGGGCTTCAAGCCCATGGACCGGCTCAAGCTGCACCACCACATCCGGCCCTCGCTCTTCCTGTTCCCCGAGGAAGAGATGGTCACGGGTGAGAGCCGCCATCTGACATGTCAGTGTCTGCGGGTCTCTGGGGTCGGTGGCACCACTGTCTCCTTGCTTCCTCTTTCTCTGTCCTGGGTGCAGGAAGCTCCTGCCTGTTCACGGCCCTACTGCGTAGGTGCAGTGAGAGGGGCGTTTTCGCCGTGTGCAAGTACACCCCCCGGCGCAACACGCCGCCGCGATTCGTAGCTCTGCTTCCCCAGAGGGAGGAGCTGGACGAGGACAAAGTGCAAGTCGCACCTGCAGGTATGCTGCCCGCTACCACGGTAACCGGAGTCACGTAGCCGCACGCCGTGGGGCGTCCGTTGGGCACCCCTGGTTTCCGCTGCCCCGCCCACCATCGGTGTGCTTTGGCCGGCCCAGGGTTCCACTTGATCTTCCTGCCCTACGCGGATGACAAACGGACGTTGGACACAGTGAAGTTCCCGCCCGCTGACAGAGAGCAGGTCGAGAAGATGAAGGAGATCGTGCAAAAGCTGCGGTTCACATACAGGTGCCGCTCACCCGAGGGCCAGGGCATGCTGACGCACTCAGGGGGGGATTCTGCCATCTCCACGGAATATGACTGGACACATCACACGTTCGGCCAATTAAGCTGCATGCTTCCATAGCCATGGACTAGTCTCCCTCAAATACTGCTTGTGTCTCTCTCTCTCTCTCCCTCAGGAGTGACTCCTTTGAGAACCCTGTTCTGCAGCAGCACTTCAGGAACCTTGAAGCTTTAGCCCTGGACATGCTGGAGCCTGAACCCATCCAAGACTTGACGCGTAAGTCCTGCTTGTGGGTATGGGATTTCTCCACCGAAACTATGAAGATGTATGTGAGTGAGGAGGAGATTGTACAGCACAGCGAGCAATAATCTCTGTGTCACTTATGATTTATAAATAATCTGTCCATTCTGGATGGGATGCTACTCTGTCACAGGGCACACACACACTGCCCGTGAATATGATTCGCAGGGATGTTATACGTATGGTCGCTGTATCTGTCCCAAAAAGTCAGGTGTTCAGCAATATGAACCCTGAAACCGTCAGCACACTCCTGTCCCCAAACAGTGAGCTTAATCACTTTGTTTCTCATATGATTTAGGCTTTTATCTTGGCCTTGCTGGAATTCTGTGTAGCTAGTTCATTCATTTTTTATGCAAGGTATTTTGGTTTTTCTGTTTTCATGGTGAGCCACAGCATTTTGAGCACATTTAGGGGAGATTTTTTTTTCTCCTGAGTGAACATGCTTTTAGATGGGAAACGGCTGCTTTTTTGGTTTTGAACTGAACCACATTTCTAAAACTTTTCAGATTTTGTCATTGTAGTTCTGTGCAACATTTATGATAGAGGTAATTAAATATCGCTGATCTCAGTGTCCCGAGGATGGCTTCTCTCCTAAAAGTCAGTTTGTGTGATCTAACACTTAAGAAGAGTTTCTGTCACTGACTGCAGATCTTGTCATAAGAAAGTTTTCCTGACAATAATTTCGATGTTCCTTGAAACGTGTGTCAATAAAACCTGAATGAAATCTTCACATCAGGTTTTTTTCCAGTGTTTTTGTGTCACCCTCTTGGCCTTCCAGTGCCCAAATTGGAGATGATGGACCGCAGGATGGGACCACTGGCGCAGGAGTTCATGGACTTGGTTTATCCTGCTGGCTACAACCCCGAGAGCAAGCCGTCGACCAAGCGCAAACCCGGTAGGGATTCACCAAGCAGCCTGGAGACAGAATAATTACACACATCTAAGCCATAGAGTATGGTCATGTTTTATGGAATGTACTGCCATGGTTGACAGACTTTATAAAGAACAATAATAACAGCAGAAAGTTACTAGAATGCGCCCATTGTGTTTCCGTGCCGACAGCCGAGGCAGGAGGCGTGGCCGAAAAGAAGCCCAAGGTAGAGATATCCGAAGAACAGCTGCGGGATCACGTGAAGAAGGGCACTCTGGGAAAGCTGACCGTGCCAGTGCTTAAAGAAGCCTGTAAGCAGTTCCGGGTGCCGACCACTGGCACCAAGAAACAGGAGCTCATTGATGCACTGATCCTACAACTGTCAAAGTGAGGAAGTGTAAAAGGCGGAGTTTCTGCTGATTGGTGGGTTATTTGGAGGGAAAGAGAACACTTAAAATCCTAACTGAAATCATTCTGCTCGACATTTACTGCTGCTAGTTTGGTGACTTCCATAAGTTGCAAAGCAGTCTCACCCTTCCTGGATGCTGATGATGGTACTTGCAGCAGCATTGAAGTTGACATGACAGCATAACATGACCAGCGGAACTGTTACTCTAGGGAGACTAGCTACAGTTTCTGTGCAAACTGAAAAATTGTCATCTCACTATATCCAAGACTGCGCCAAGTTGGTGACAGCAATGTGGTTTTCTCATACATTGTGTTTTGATACAAGAGTAATTAATAAAGTTTTCATGCAGTTTCCAGCAACTGCGTCCATTGTGCGCTGTTTGTTTCTATGAAGCTGGCCTTGGTTTGCAGAAATGGCAGCACCTTGGGGGTCTTGCCTTAACTTTCCACGTGATGGAGACAACGTGGTTAAACGCCCCTCCGTCTGTGAAGTTTGATGGTGAAACTTTTAATGGGGAATAAGGGAGAAGCGTGTCAAAGCCATGAGGAAAACGGCGGGGATGTATAGGCGGCGAGCCTTCGGCCGCTGAGGGGGCCACGTATGCGGCAAACAACCCTGGGCACTTATTACCGGTAATTACAAAGTGTGTCTGTGTAAAAATATAAATTTAGTCTAGGGCGAGTACAAAACACTGCATACCGAACTACAGTTTTCGCTAAAATAACCCAGTTGGCAAAACTGTAGGAAATATATAGCTATTGGCATCATGAGGGTACACTTCAGGAGCGTGATGATACAGGCGCTTCCCTTACTGTAGCATTAACGCAGTCAGATATAAAAACAGCACCTCGTGTGTTTAATTTAGTGCGTATTAATATTTTGAATGACCTGCATGAGAGTGGTTTCTTATCATTATTGTACAAAATGAGGCGATGCCTTGGCGTGGCGGGCTGTTCCTGTGCCCTGGCGTACAGCAGCCTGCTCCCGAGAACATTTACATTATTAGGTATTGATAACCGATACTGTGTTTATGATATTCGAGATATGAGGGTAAACTTGGGGAGCGTGATAATACAATGGCTCCCCTTGCAGAGTCGGATACAATGATAACTGCCTTCGGCACTTTCCGTCTCTTGCACTTGTGTGTCCATCTGCCGCAATAGTAACTCTTACACGATGATGAGCGAGCACCTGGCCCGCTGTAAATTGTCCGGAGCCGGCATACATTTTTGTTCGATTCTTCGATTTTATATCGCGTTTTCCGCTGTTATATCGCGCTTCCAGCTGTAATAAGGAGAGCGATACGGCGGGCTGCTAACCGTGGCGCGGTACGGGGCGCGCGCGTTGCCAGGTAACGGGAGCAGCAGCTGAGCTGGGGGAGGATGCGCGCGCTCCGGAGACAGCTTGATGCGTGCCTGTGTACAAACGCAGCGAATAAACACACAGCGCGCACACTCATTGTCCTTGATGCTGCAGTACACAACACTTTCGACTGACTGGGATCTGTTGTCCCAACATCGTGCCAGCGATGCAACATGCTTCTGCCGCTGAGCTGACCTTGTTGATGAGATCTCACTTGAGCAAGCCTGACCGTTCTGTGGATCCCTTCATTCTGTGTACCCGGCTTCACACAGACACTCTGAGGTAAAGACTGCCCTGTGGCTGATCTGCTTATGATCAGGTTCTAGTTCTGCTATCTTACAGGACAAATTATATTTAAAACTCAATCAGCTCCTGCAATGGAGATATACACACAACTTTAATTGTGATAATCACAAAATAACAGTACTAAATAACATAGTGAGTAAGGTCGAGAATTTTTATCCAAACAGTTATTGGTTTTAGTTTGAGGTGTGTCCTTGCGCTTCTGACTTTTGCAAAGCTTCCATTACAAATTGATACCCTGATAAAATTCAAAGCTAGAGATTTTTTTCATTTGGATTAGCAAATGTGTGATGATAACAGGCAGTGAGATCGTTGTTTTCAGGGAGAGTACGATTACATGTCTTACAGGCCTTGGTGACGTGGCTGTGTCAGTCGTGGAAGCTTCCAGTGGGCAGGCAATATGTAAATAATCCGTATGGAACATTGAGCCAGCTTCTAACCACTTATCCGATGCAGGATTGCGATGAATGCAGGCTTGGAAGCGTAGGAAACGTGGGATACACTCTGGGGATGTGAGTCCACAGGACACACACACAATCATACACAAATTTTGATTTGATATACTATAGCAGAGGTGGGCAATCTTATCCGCAAAGCGCCACTGTGTATGCAGGTTTTCGCTGCAACTCCCTAAGTAAGTTATTAATTAGAGGACTCACACCTGGGTTTGAACAGCTGACCTTCGGGTTATCTCAAAAACCTGCATACACACCGGCCCATTGCGGATAAGACTGCCCACCCCTGTACTAAAGGCAATTTGGAGACACTGGTTTGCCTAAATGCATATTTGTGGATGGTCAGAAAAAGCCAGTGTACCCAGATAAAACACACATAACAGTGGGAGAATATGATAACGACAACAGATGTCAGGGTCTGAGACACTAACCCTGGATGTGAGAAGCAACAGCGTTAACCACTGAGCCACCTCCATATGGAGGTATGGAGGTGGTCCATACGAACAATAATGCATGTAACATTAAATCAGTTTTCATCTGCAAATTTATTATCGGAGGTTAGGAGGGTTGAAAGGAATTGATATGTATGATGCTATCCAGATGTAAAAGTCAGACTAGTGCCCATCTCTGCAATGTGTTAGGTTGGTCAGTGATGTGCAAGGTTCTCTTGGGTCAGAGCAGAAACGGGCAAGGTGATGGACTTCCCAACAATGGCACCAACCTGCGTCTGCTCAAAGGGAGTCTGATTGAAGCAGACAGCTGCCACCTCACTCCTTATGGCAGTGTTTCCAAACCCAGTCCTCAGTGACCCACAGACAGTCCATCTTTTTGCTCCCTCACAGCTACCTGCCTGACAGTCCAGGTTTTCTAGCTGTGCAGGAGCAAAAACGAGGATCATCTGTGGCTCCCCGGGGACCGGATTGGGGAAAAACTGGGTAAAGTAGGGTAAAGTAAAGTAAAAGGTCCACTATGATCTGTTGGTGACCATGTCAGAGAAAGAGCCACACTGACCCTGACCTCACCGTCATCCATGGGGTTTCGTCACCACCGATGCAAAATACTCCCTACCACGGAGACGAGCATCCTGCACTTCCTGTGACCAGAGTCACCTTTCCTGCCCCTGAAACGAGGGAGGACTCTGTGGGGAACCCAGCATGAGCATCGGACTCCATGCAAGGTGGACTCCATCTCATCAAGAAACGTGTGAAGACCAGCGGTTATCAGAGTGTGATGATGTCCATGATCCTTCATAAGATGACCCCTGCACAGTGTGGGCGATGGGGCTGCCTACTCATGCCTGCTGGAGTATCCAAGTAAATAAAATCTCCCCACCCTGGAGTTGCAGTATATACCCAAAGAGCTCCGCTTAGCTATCAGGAACTGATTCATTTGCATACACACACACTTGTCCTTGCCCTGGTCATTTCATGGAAAAGTACCAGATAATTCAGCCTCTGTTTAGCACCCAAAAAGGCTTCATTCTACATCTAGAAACCTGGCACCCTTCAGGGAGGGGATTTTATGGCTTAATCTCTCTTTGTCTCATCCATTCATCTTCCAGCCACTTATCCCAGTCAGAATAGCAGGGGGCTTGGAATCCGTGCCAGACAGCATAGGGCACATAGGCAGGGTGCACCCTGAACAAGTGCCATTCCATTTCAGGGCAGACACACATATACTAGGGGCATTTTAGAGGCACTGATTAGCATGACTGCACGTCTTTGAATTATTGGAGGAAACCTGCAGGATACAGATAAACTCCTCACACACACAGAACGGAAGAGGGACTCGATCCTGAGACCCTGAAGTCATAAGGCTCCAGATTGACCCACACTGAGCTACCAATCCTCCCTGTCCTTGTTCCAGTGCAATCCTACAGGACCTCTAGCCAATCCACATTTATGCTCCCTGCCCGGTAGTCCACATTTTTGCTCCCTCCCAGGTCCTGGTAGCAAAAATCTGGACTGTCTGGGGTAGAGCTGCACGATTTTGAGAAAAAACCTAATTTCGGTTTTTCTGACAAATATTGCGATTGCGATTTTCGATTTTTGCGTTCGATACTTTTAAGTGCATAAAACCTAAATTTATGAATAAAATATGTTGTTACTTT
>JAODKN010000093.1:5622699-5634022 GCA_026774425.1 Petrocephalus zakoni
AAATGTTTAAAACATTGCTGTATTTTTTGTGAAACTTTATTTTGCATTTCACATTTAATGTAAATTTGTTAAATAATGCAAATTTGTTGAATAATAATAGTTAAATAAATGTTAAATAAATCTGTTAATTATGTTGTTAATTTGATTTATTCTTCACAATGTACCGATAATACCGTTGAAGTACCAGACCGACAGGCAGCACCGGAAAGAGTAGTAGTACCGTTAAAATCTTAACGATACCCATCCCTAATCAGAAGCGGCCCAAAGTGACTGCATATACGCCCACAAACAGACATGTGAAACAAGTAAAAAGTTACATTTGTAGTGCAAAAAAATATTGGTTTCGCTGCTGAGCTGTAAGTGAATTACCTACCTATGTAATGGTCAGAGATTGTCCACAGAAAGGTCCTATTAGGGGTCCAAGCAGCGTTAGTCGCAAGATGTTTATTACTTATTTTACTTTCATTACTTTATTTAACTTAACGCAGTCACGGCTTTTGTGATAGTAGTTTTATGCATCATTGTTCTCTGTCAATTTGACCCTTGTGTACATGGGACTTTCTGGAAGCACGTTGCTAAGCGTAAAAAAAGCGGTCGATCGCAGTTTGCGAAAGCGGCACTTAAAATGTGCATGTAAAAATACAATAACTTTATCATGTTCGGGTTGCTAGAGAATTGTTCTATTAGGTGTATGTTCCATTGCATTTTTGTTAGAATAAATATATTTTGGATTCAGTTCATGTATTTCCATTCTCAACATTAGATTAATGTTGCGCAGTTCAGATTTTAATGTACGTTTATGCTCAATTACAGTTTTTTTTATACAGATATAGTTAAGTAAAAAAAAAAACAAAAGCAAAACCTGTCAGATAAATCTCAATTCGATATTTTATTAAAATCGTTCAGCCCTAGTAGATAGGATGCTGTGCAAAACCACATTTAGATGTTAGACAACTTGACATGCTTATAGCCGACCAGCTTGTTGTTGTTTTTGGATACATTCCTAGTTATAATGTTAATAGCCAATCTAATAAAACCCTGAGTATTTGCTAAGTGAATCACATGGAGTTAGCGTGCAGAGCATAAAGTAACCTGCTGCCAACAAACATTAAAAAAAAAAATCTGTGCTTCAAATATGAATATTTGTTCATGCCTTGTGCCAAATGAAGCAACTCTGAAACATGTATATACAATAAAAAAAGAAAGAAAAAAGCGTACCAGCAACACAAACATTACAGAACACCGTCAGTCAGGGTTCTCAGAGGAAGACCCACATAAGACTTCACAACTCCCAGCTGAGATTTGGATTCGCAGCAGTAATGCAAGACCGTAACTTAACAGCGTCGTCTCATTTCTGAAACATGGCCAGTGAGCGATTTAAGTGCAGAATTCATACTACAGTGATGCTACATGCAACATTCTTCCACCATCATTTACCACAGTTCTCCCGTAGTTGGTACAACAAACAAATCGCAAGCAAACAGCTTCAAGGGATTTCACACGGCTTTTGGGCAACATGCATGGCTGCTGAATGCAAGTGAACTGCACACTGCAGGTAACATAGAAAACAGTCAGTACTAACCCTACAACTGATGCATCAAATCCAAAAAAAAAAATTTAAATAAAATTGAGGCAACAGAACACCATTCACAGGAACAGTACCACCACCCCCCTGCCAGTCCCAAAGCCTTGATGGTCGAGTATTGGAACACTATGTTCATTTCGACTCAGGCTGCAAATCAAAGCGTTATAAGCAAAAGGCAAAAGTAATTTGCAAAAGGCAGCATGCCTTTCTAAATTACAGAGCTGACTTTAAAACACAAACACTTCAAAATATGAACTATTGCAGTACATTAATATAGCTATTCCACCACACAGCTCCACAGTAGGGCTCACATTAGCAAAACTGGTTGATTTAAATGAGCAGCTCAGAAGGAAGAAAGGGTGAAGCCAGAATGGTGATCATTTGGACGATCCTTAAGTTCACCAAAATATACATCAAACTTCCTTGGGGAGCAGCAAAATACGTACTCGTCGTCTCAGTAGGCATGGGCCACCACATTTAGCTGGCAATTATATGACAGTTCAGTCAGGATTTCATGAATCCTACAGTACGGTACCAAATCACGACCCTAAAGATACATGACGTGATGTAAAAGCCAGGAAGCGGTAAAGGAGAATTCCAGTTACAAAATTACCACGAAGAGGCTTGACCTGCCCCAGTGTAAAGAACAAGTTCTCCGTTCACATAAAAGCATCATAAGAAAATGCACAAGTGCCTGGTAGTAAGAATTCAGCATTAGATACACCATTAGTAGAATGCTAGAACAATTTCAATGGAATTAGAACTGTTTTTAAAAATTATGATGCTTATGTGGCGAAACCACTGATTCCTGAATTGACTCCAGTCCACAGTTCAAAGCCAGACCATTTGCACATCACAAATCATGTTTCATCATTCATAAAAAAAAAAAAAAAAAAAAAAAAAAAACACAGCAGGATATCAATAACTGGCCTGACACTATTTAGAACAACTATATATAAATGAGGGACTCCAATAATTTTAGCTGGGGACAATCTGCCATCAATACCAAGGAAAACGTTATCAATCCAGCATTCTCAAATCGACAGTGGACTACTATACTAAACAAGCACTGGAATTACCCATTACGGTAAACTCAATTCACCAATGCCCTATTCTATAGGGAATATTCAGTCCTGAAAGATGGAAATGCTTTGAAGAAGAAAAAAAAAAGGAACACCTTGATTAACCAGGAAATAAAATGAGAAACTTTGCATTGTCAGCTTTAGTAAAGCCCTGTTTCAGAAACAAAGGATCACATAAAGGCAGTTCTTGACATCTGCCTAAGGCCTGGTTCCAACACTGCTGGTCTGGAAAGCAAAGTTTCCCTACCTTTGAATGATCAGTGGACACATTCGCAAATACTCCATTTATAAAACCTAATACGACAGACGCATAACAGCCACAGTAACTCCAGAGCACGATGGTGCCCAGTAACTGCCAAAAGGTGCGGCTTTTCACCAAGGATAACCGGCTGAAAGTGCATTTGGCCAGCAAGCCTCCTTCCTACATATAACTTAGCAAAAATTAAAGGAATCCACAGCTGTACCAGTCTTTGCAGAAAACGGGCAAATGAATCTTGAATCGTAGGCTTTTACACCTTGACAACCTCAGACTTCGGTAACAAACAGCATGAGTGCCAAAGGGCATTAATACTAAATTTAAATATCACCGCAATTACAGTGTGACGTATCACTGAAATACAACACAGTCAAACACATTAGAAACATTTTTAAAAAGCTGGATTCATACCTCCCCTTCCAAAAAAAAAAACAAAAAAAACATAAAGATGACCTCAGCTTTAGGTTTGCTGAATTTTAGATTCAAGCAAAAAAAAAAAAAAAGTAGTTTTACAAACTATTTTAACAACAGTATGTAGAGGTGTTACTTGTGAAAAAGCTTATAAGAATGATGGCGGAACCATGCTTTTATTGAACCATGCTTTTAGAAATCTGGCATTTCCCGGTGACGTGCACAAAACATGAATTAAACATGTTAAGTTAATAAGCTCATGTGCACCATCAAGAATGGCAAAACGAAGATCAAGCTTGGAGAGAAACAGAGACCATAGCTACAGCACAAGCTGATGCGCAAATGACGGATCATTTCTAAAAGGCCTTATGTGTTTTTTTTATGTAAGCGACAAGTTAAAACATTAGCCAAGTTCAATTATAATGAAAATTTAGCAATTTGCATTTCAATAGTTACATCACCAGTTCAGGTAAATACACATTTATGGCTAATTCAGAAAAGTCAGATTTTTTTAAAGATGCAGGTAAGCTTGGACTATCCTGGAGCAGAGTATGAAGTGTCAAAGCATGCGTTTAATAACCAATAAATGGCAAAGAGAAGAGTGCCGGACACCTGAATTACACAGGACTGCACGAGGAGTTAATTCTGCGTTGTCAATTATGCCAACGGGGCTAATCAACAGACTTGCAGGCCTTCTCAACAGAGCGAGGAGGCGGGGATGTATATTTCTCAAAAGAACGGCACAGCGACATTTAGAAATGTACGAGGAGAGCAAACTTTTGCTGCCCCATCCTGACTTGCCATGATAATGGCACACGCGTCCATCATTACCAGTTTAAGCCAGTCAGTAGTGATGAAAGCTGCTCGCTCCTGGTCTCATGTATGAAACAGGAGTGACAGAATGAAATGGTAACTTCCTTACAAAGCTTTCCAGGAAAGCTTTCCTCAAGTCTTCCCGATGCTTTGAAAATGGCCAATTTCAAAACCCCTGCTATGAACACCGATTAGACAGCAGAAACTAGATTTTTTTTAGCTCCCCAAACAACATTACAGCAAATTTTAAACACCTGCACTTCACCACCAAGAGGGACACCTTTCATGCTGCATTTAACACACACATTCTGGCATTTTATTCATCAACTCTCAGGCAATACCTCTAGGCCACTGTTATTCTTTCAAGAGACACAAATTACTACAGAAACAAAAATGGTGAAATGCTTCAAGCAGTTTCAAGCCAAAAGTACTTAAAAACAATGGGCAAGTCACCACTGTATGAACATCTTCTTACTCAAGTTCAACAGTTATGATTCTAAATAAGATGTATAGCCTAAGTACTTTATAAAGTTAGATGTTACTTTTAACAAAATGTCTAAGCAACCTCTGAATTATCCTGACTAATTTTCACCAAATCTAATTACATGGCCTGTACAAATCCCAACTCACAGAAAAGCAATAGCATAAAATCCACACCACCGCGTCAGCATTCTGTGTTAAATCCCTGTATTTTACAGTGAAGCATCTTTCCACATGATCAACTGCATCAACTGTGCAAGAAAAGACATCTTAGGGCTTAGACTCTGACTGGCTGGAAGTGGTAATGACAGACACATGACACTGGGCAGAAGTGGAAGGGAGTAAGCCTTCAGCGCCGATAATTCTTACAAGTCTCATAAGCACGATCGCATTTATACAGCCCATACCTTTATGTCAGTTATTTTAACTTGAAAATTTCATACATTATACATTTTCCTCCTATGAAATTCAGGAAACTGTTATACTGGTACAAACATACAAAAAAAACACATTAACCGAGAGGCGTATGATTAAGTCGCCACTGAAGTACCAGAAATTAACTGAAAACATTCTAGCAGTCACACCTTTTTTGTTTAGTCCAAGTTGCGAAAGTATTCACGCCCAAATCATAATAGTAATATTTCGCCATATTCGGTGACAGAAAAACATCCCAATACACCTTAGTATACAAAGTAAGGAAAGTCCGAGACACTGGGCTAGTGGTCAGACTCCCCCCACCCCACACACACACACACACACACACACACACACACACACAGCTAAGTGAGCGGGGAAACGATCCCAAGATCAATGAGATCACAGCAGCACTCCGTCCCGAATCCGTCTGCGGTGTAAACTCCCCAACTCACACGCTGACTGCCAGTACATGTACGAATCGGGCATAGAGGGGACCATCTCTCACACACACACACACACACACACACACAGCCATCGCAAGCCTGCACATCGGGACAGCCAGCCGGCCCCACAGCCGCAGCCAGGCCGGCCGGGCAGCTCTGCCCGAGGCGCCCGCAGCGCATTAACAGGCCGGCCAGCAGCGATCTCTCCCTACGTGTTGGGGGGGGGGGGGCTGCGTGCTCATTACTAGGCTGCGGTTCCAAAATACCGATATGAAAAAGCTTTGTTGGTGGCGTTTAACGCGGACCCCCCTCCCCCTTTATGCTCCGATCGCAGCGCACGGAGCCCCTGCATGCTAGCTGGCCGCGCTCGTAATGCCTCCAGCCTCCCAGCCCACATCGGTCCCCTCGCTCTGCGGGCCGGCCGAGCAGACTGGGCCGGGGAGGAGGGGGGGGCGAAATCACCCAGCCACCAGAACCCCAACTTCGCTAGACGAACCGACCAAAAAAAAGAAAGAAAGAAAAGGGGAAATAAAAGGAAAGGCAGCAGCCCGCAAACGAACGAGCCGAACCCCTCCGTCCGAAACCCCGACACCTACACGCTTTAAAAAAAAAAAAAGTTGTCGCGAACAAAATTCAGGCTGTTGGGCCTTTAAACTGCCAGAGACGCGCCGCCGCGAAGGCGAGAGCCGCGGCGCGGTCCGGTCCGGAACGATGGGGCCTGTAAAAAGGACTCGGGGGGGAAGCAAGCGGTCGGCGGCGAAGTGCGGGGCGCCCGGATAAGGCCGGGCCGACGCGGAGGAGCGGAGCGGCGGCGGACTCCCCGACGCGCTCGCCGCGCCGCCGCCGCCGCCGCGCACGAACCCCCCCCAAAACCGCGGCCGGGGCGCCGGCACCACAAACGCGTCCCTCCCGAAAAGACCCCGGCGACGCGAAGCACCAAAATGCGCATATTTACCATTTCCATCGCTGGCAGAGACCGAAAGTGCCGGGGAGGAGAGTTTAGGCCTCTTGGCTGAAGGCGGGCCGGAGTCCAGAACGTTCTCGGCCATATTTTTCACGAATTATATAAATATATATCTATATCCACAAAAAGACAGGCTAATTCCCTTCTTCGCCGGTCTTCCTTCGCCTTTCCCTCCTCTGATTGTGTTACTTTCCCCCCTCCTTTGCGGGGACTAAGGGGGGGAAAGTCCCGTGTGCGACGCGCTCGTCTTTCCTGGGCTAGCCTCCGCTTCTCGGCTCCGGCGTACAAACCCCCTCCCCCGGCCGATTTTTTGTTCTTTATAGATTTCTGCGAGCGGAGGAGGAGGAAAGAGGGAGGGAGGGAGCGATGGATAGGGGGAGTCGGTAGGAGAGGAGAGGAGAGAGACGGACGCGCAGGCCTTTAACCGACTCGCGTCGCCTCTTCGGAGACGGATAAATCGTCCCGAGACCTGCCCTCCATTATTGTATCCGCGTTTTCCGCCATTGCCGGGCGGCGGAGCTGCGAACGAAAAGACCCCGGAGCGGAGGACCGAAACGCGCCGGCACTCGAAACTTTTCCCGGATCCCCCTCGCACGATGTTTAAGAGGGGCGAATAAAACTGTTACGGCTCCTTATTTCCGACGAGCTGTCATCACGAGTCAATAAAATTCGCCCAGATTTCGGACGATATCACATATACAGTTTATTTAGTTACACGCAGCGTAGTTTAATTTCATGTATGGTCGGGCATCCTTCCGTGCCTTTAAAATGTTCGAAATCATATTTACATTTAAGGTTGTGTTGGCCTATCTGGGACGCTACAGTACATCGATATTGATCAAATTCGTTTACATTATTGCTTAAAATATATACTGCTTTTCCAGATTTTATAATAAAATATTTGCACCGAGTTCATTTATCACAGTTAATTTCTTTGAAATGCCCAGTCTGTTAAGCGCAGGGGACTGTCAAAAATATTCCCCCCACTGTTTTAATAACTTTATTTACACCAGTAAACGGCTATCTTCGCGGAGGCGTAATGGCATCTAAGGTACTGTCCAAATTGGGAGGCACCACTCAGGAGATAAGGGCCACTGATACACTGATATCTCCGGGTACATTGAACCACTTTGCCGTTTAGTCTCATGTTAAAGCAGCTCATAAATTAGACATGCGTCTAAACCACCACGGCTTTATCACCTTGGCAATCCACCATAAAAGCGCATATAATTATCATATTAAACCCAGCGCTTTCACAGAAGCCTCGGATGTCGATATTTCACATGCTGCGCAATGTGATGGGCTTCAAAATATTCGTAAAGCACCATAAACCCTTCATTTGCCTTGAGACTTATTTATCGGAGGCGATCTCTCCGCACAGAACGGGTAGATTTTTCCCCGACCACAGCGCATCATGGGGAAGCGTGCGTAATGCGCATTTGATTCCTTTGAAATGTATATATCGCCCCAAGTTTGCACTGGATTCTGTTAGCAGAAATCAGTCGCTACTATAAAGCCGATCTGATGGAAGTATGTGATCGAGCGAATACATGGATGCCAGCGTGCTAAAATTGGAAACGCCACAGGGCGCCTCAAGTTACTAGTATTATGAGTAACTTGCCGAGGACTCACTCCCAGAAAGACAGATGGGATCTAAACCCTCAAATATTCCCACTCCTTCGGGTCCCATTGTTGTCAGAGATGCATTCTCGAACTCATCCCTTTGGTATTCGATTTAATAACATCGGTAAATGCATGCATTTTCTGTTGCCCCCCATGTTTTGGTAATTTTGTGCATTAATTAAGTCTGGTTTGCACTTGATAAAACGTCCTGGCTAATTCCGCCTCCCCGCACGATCCTATAATAGCATCGCTCCCCTCGGGCTTTTCGCCACCCGGTAATTGCTTCAGCTCCATCCGCTCGGGTCCGTTTCGGTCCGGAGCGACCCGGACACCGGCATCATAGGCGCCCCGGGGCCGGCGGCCGCCTCCGTCCGTACCTCCGTTAGTGTAAACAAAATGGCCGCTCGTTGTTTCTAATTCCCCAGCGGGTTGGCGGCAGGGCTGGAGGTAGAATAGGAGTGTGTGAAAGGGAGGCTGATGCTTGGCGTGCTGCCGATGTGGTACCTACCTCAGGGCTTGGTGGATCGGCAGTACCCATGTGCTTATCAAAGGGGGCAGTCGTGTTAAACGCAAGCATTCCCTCACTACATTCAAAATACTGACAAGTTAACAGTTTCTACTTGCACAGGCTTTTGGGTGGTTAAATGTTGGTAAGACTCGCCGAGCAGCCAGCTGAAAGCAACCTTAGGGGCAGTGACTTTTCCGTTTATAAGGGCAGTAACCCATAATGGAAATGTCTATTTGGCCTATCAATGAGAGCAGTCGCCCGGCATCAGTAATGATCTTGACACATTGCTCTTTTCCACGCGAGCTGCAATTTTTTTTATGGAAATAACAGCAATTTTTAAAAATTCTTATAAGCAAAACAGAAAAAATATCAAGGTTGTGTTCAAGGCTCCACGCATCATAATATCCATTAACCTGTGTATTGTGATAAATGTTTCTGCAGTGACAGTAGGGCACAGGTCCTGTGTCATGCACAAACGCAGGGATGGTTTTGGGAGACCGTCGCCTCAGTTTTTCTACATAAGCTTTAAAAACTATGCAACCGTAGTATCATTTCCTTCTCAGGTGATGTTCTTTGCACACTCTTTCTCAATGTCAGCTATCGTCTTGGGGGTGTCCGCAGACAGGATCGAGGGCCCCCCCTCCTGCTGGATGACCACGTCATCTTCAATCCGGACACCCATGCCCCTGAACCTCGCTGGGGACATCTTGTCATCTTCGGGGATGTATAGCCCTGGCGAGGTGGGAAGTGGTCACCAAAAACACTCAGTTACAGTAAAATCTTACACAATCTAACAGCAGTTACAAAACATACCATATACTCAGGACATCTTTTTATGAGTCCGTGTAATCATACATTATGTGTGAAGCAATAGTCTACAGCTGTGGTCTTATTAATGCAGAAAAACAAAGAAGGAATTAAGTAGGGAAGGAGGATATTCAGAGACGGTCCTGGCTTAGTGTTTATTTATCCTGACAGACAGACAAGAGTGACTGACTGACTGACTGACTGACTGACAGGCGAGACGAAGAAAAATCTTTGCGTGTGTCATTTGCATGTGTTGTGTATGTCTGTGTGGATTTCCCACAATCCACACAAATGGGCTCAGCCGAATAGCAGTCTCCACCACGCCGGCAGCGTGCGATTTTGCGAGTGTGCGCGAGCCCTGTGCTGTCTGTGACAGGCGTCACGCTTACTGGATAAGCGGTTACCGGGAAAGCATGGCTGGAGTAAGTCTGTAGACCAGGGGTGGGCAATCTTACCCACAAAGGGCCCGTGTTTATGCAGGTTTTTGCTGCACCTCCCTAATTAGATCACTAATTAGAGGACTGGTTGGCTGAAGAATTCTCACACCTGGGTTTGAACAGCTGACCTTAGGGCTATCCCGAAAACCAGCATACACAGCGGCTCTTTGCGGGTAAGATTGGGCACCCCTGCTGTAGTCACACCACTGAAAAATGCTTCTGTTTATATATAAACTAATCTTGCACTATTTTTCATTTGAAGGCTCCTGGTATGAGTTTTATACTGTTATTGACTTTATAAGCTTAATTTGCACATAGCCCAAAGCTGTTGTACCCTACATCTGCTATTTATGTGTCTACATGTTTATTTATTATTTGTACGTCTCTATTTTACTTATATTTATTGTTTTTTGTACTTTTTATCTTGATTGTATGTTTAATTGCTTGGCAAATGAAAAGATCCCGATTCCTGTGTCTGCATCAGCTGTAGCGCTGGCCCTTGGTGGCAACCCCCCCTTCCGCACACGTGCATCCCGTGGCCCCCTGGTCCCCGTCACCCGAGCTGTGCACACAGGCCTGCGCCTCTCACCCGGCTCTATGGTGATGCACATGCCCGGCTGCAGCGGCTGGGCCCGTGAAAGCTTCGGCGTGTCGTGCACATCCATGCCCAGGTAGTGGCCCACGTGGTGCGGACAGTACTGCCGTGCGGCCTAGGGATGACAGGAAATGACACGGAGATGACAGGAAATGACACAGAGAAACGGCGTGCATCTCATTGAACACACAGTTCACACTATAGCCCAATAAGCCAAACAAACCACGCTACACGCCACACAGATCACACAGATAAGCATAACTAATAATAACGTTAAACCAGGGCTATTCAAATCATGGTCCCTAAGGTCCGAGCGCTGCATTTTTTCCAGCCTTCCTTTTACATTACAAGCCAGGTGTGAGGCCTCCAACCAATCAGAATCCAACCAACTACCTGGGAGAACTGAAAACACGGTCTGGATTTGGAACTGAGGTCCAGATTTGAAGAGCCCTCCGCTAACCCATTTCGCCTTGCCCTTCATTCCTATAGCCTGCTGCCTTTTTTCTCAGCAGAACCTTTAATCCCCCTAAACATTTTACTGCTCTTTTCCTTTTACATTCATTTAACCCAAACTTTTTATACTCCAAGGCAAATGAGTACTCGTTTTCGATTTCTTTATGACACTCTTTCCCAATCCGGTCCTCGGAGACCTACAGACAGTTCATGTTTTTGCTCCCTCCCAGCTCCCTCAATGTGGACTGTCTGGCAGGAAGCAAAAACATGGACCGGCTAGGGGTCCCCGAGGACCGGGCTGGGAAGCACTGCTTTATAACGTGACCTGGCAGCATAACAACGCATGAAGCAGGAGCATGAAACAGGAGCATGAAGTAGGGATGTGCATCTCCATAACTGAGGCCGATGCGATACGCATCTCGATGCATAGCCAACGATACGATACATTA
>JAODKN010000093.1:5639472-5651483 GCA_026774425.1 Petrocephalus zakoni
GCCGCGTTCCACCATAATGTTATTACAGGGTAGCGGCAGGTAAGCGACATACGGCAGAAGAGTATAATGCCGCGTTCCACCATAATGTTATTACAGGGTAGCGGCAGGTAAGCGACATACGGCAGAAGAGTATAATGCCGCGTTCCACCATAATGTTATTACACGGTAGCGGCAGGTAAGCGATTGACTGGAGGAAGGTGTAAAAACTGGGCCAAAATGCTTCAACTTACCATTTCTCGGTCCAGAAATGTCACAACGGAGATTTATTACTCTTTTTTGCCTCATTTCTTTCAGAAACTGCGCCAAAATTACCCACTAAAATTTGATGATTTATCAATGATTCAACCAAAAATATTGGTCAATTTCACCCTCAGTTTTCTCACAGAAGCCCTCAAAAAAACCCACTAAACTAGATACCAATATAATTCAGTTTTTCAGGAAATTCACCATGTTAATAATAAAGACAATGACTTGGATTTTTGTCCTTATTTGATATCTGATAGTAAAACATTCTGACTTAAATGACCAGGGACAATTATCTATTTTTATCTGCTGCCTATTCCATCCATCAATCCATCTTATGTTACCACTTATCCTATTCAGGGTCACGGGGGGCCAAGAGTCTGTCCTAGAGGCTACGGGCACAAGGCAGGGCACAACCCAGGGTGGAGGGCCAGCCCATCGCAGGGCACAAAGCAGGGAATAACCCAGGGTGGAGGGCCAGCCCATCGCAGGGAACAACCCAGGGTGGAGGGCCAGCCCATCGCAGGGAACAACCCAGGGTGGAGGGCCAGCCCATCGCAGGGCACAAGGCAGGGAATAACCCAGGGTGGAGACCAGCCCATCGCAGGGCACAAGGGAGGGAAAAATCCAGGGTGGAGACCCAGCCCATCGCAGGGCACACTCACACACCAGGCACTCACACCTATAGACATTTTGGCACCACCTCCACATGTTTTTGGACTGTGGGGGGAAACCAGAGTACCCAGAGGGATCCCCACAATGATATGAGAAGAACATGCAAACTCCACACACATGGAGCCATGCCAGAGGCTCGAACCCTGGTCCCAGGAATGTGAGGCATCAATGCTAAGCACTGTAGCTCCATAGCACTCCTTATTATTACATATTCTAGGTAAATGACAAACAGCAATAATATTGCCATCACCGCATACTGAACTAGCTGCTTTCCTGGATTTCCAAATACCAAACTTGCTATGGAGCTTTTGCCAGGCAATATAAAAGCTACTTTTGAAATGAGAGACGAACAGAGGAATCTAACTCCTGCAGCATCTTGGCACAGAGGCACTAAGGTGCCGCACTTCCTGAGTTGTAAGGGTCGCGCTCCCACTATCCCGTAGCACCTGTGCCGTGATGCGGCCCGCCTCCTTCATCAGGACCACCTCCGTGGGGCTCTTCACCGCACGCAGGGAATGCAGCAGGGGCCTGAGTGGCCTCACAGGGGTACCTCCTTCCAGCAGGGGGCCGAGGTGGGTCTGGTGGAGCTCGGGGTGGCAGGGTTGGGATGCATCGTACCACAGAGTACTGCCTGGGGGCAGAGAGGGGAGCAAAAGCTAGGCAGGAAGACAAGGTGACCCTTTGACATTCTCTCCCCATTGTCTGAAATGCATGCAAAATTCAGATTTCAGTCTTTGATTTCTGTTTATATACTTTGATGGAACTAGGTTCCCTTCCACAGTCCAGGGGTACTGAATCCGCAACCCCGGGGTTGTGAAGCTGGAGCGCTAACCACCAGCCCCACCGTACCACAGCAGGCGATGGGGGTCACACGGGCCTTTCTGATTCCCTCCTGTACCTTTAAAGCTCTTCAGCACCAGGCTCAGCTCCTCGGTACTGTGGACCTGCTGGATGCCCGTCAGCGCGGATGCCCCATCGCTTCCAGATCTGGGCCCGTCCCACAGCTCCCGCGCCGGGTCTCTCCTGGGCACGAAGAGGATGGCCCCCTCCGGGCGGGGCGGGCAGCACAGGAGCAAGGCGCTGTCGGGCTCCAGGATGCCCGTGAGGTAGAGAAAGTCCTGGTTCTGGTGGAAGGGATAGGGGATGTCGTTGCTCATGTAGCGAATAGGGTGAGAGAGCACCACGGCAACGTGGGAGGAGGCAGAGCCGTTTCCATGGGGACCGAGCAGAGCCCCCTGCGGCCTCTCAGCCTGTGCCACGATGAGGGCAGAAAGCTTCTGCCGACGGAGCTCAAACTCTGTCTGCGTCAGACCTGGAGTCACCTCACCTGGGAGAGGAGGACAGAGGGAGGCCTTAAAAAACACCGACACCAAGAGGGCATGTTAAACTCATTTGACTCATTGCGAGTCAAGTTGGCCAACTTATACGAAGTAAGCTAGTAACAGCACATTTAAAATGATGGACTGAGAAATCATCACCCCCAAATACTCCTCACTTCTGGAGGCGAGGGGGGGTCCCATAGTTGTTAGGTTTAGAATTGAATGGTTTCCCCCATCCTTATTAAGATAAATGTGACTTCTGTGACTTTCACCATGTATGCCTTCACAAACTCAGAGGATGGTTTTCAGCATCTAACAGCTGCATTCCCGTACTCCCCATCTGTCCATCCAGCCAGCCATCCATCCATTCATTCATTTTCTTTTGCTCTTTCTGACTTCCAAACCATAGTTTTCATTTGCCAAATAGTGGCAGAGAATATTTATATCCCTTTAGGAATGCAAATTGCTTTTTACTTTTAAAAATTGTATGGTTACATTTTTAATCAAAAATTGTTTCATGGGCTGGATTATAACCTTTCACAATATTATTTTCATATGGGCTGCATGATATGAGGCGGCAGGCGGTATTCAGTCCACAGGCCTTGAACGTGACACCTGTCATGTACAGACCGAGAATGAAAGACTAGAGCCGAGAAAGAGAGACAGACAGGCAGACAAAGAAATCCCTAAGTGGATGTATATGAGCAGTGAATAGTTAAATAAAAACCATGTACTCCTGAAAAAAATACATGGAAAATGCATCACAGATGAACCACCTAGTTAGGGATAATGAATGGGCACTTTAGACCTTTTTTTGTTTTGTTTTGTTTTTTTCCAGTGGGGCAAAAGCACTGTCCATAGAACAATATGGTTTTTGGTTCATTCTTCATATAGGGGTTGTGTTTTACTCACCATATTTAAGAATGTGTGGGTGTGTATAAGGGCTAGGCTGACCCAGATACCGTGGTGGTACCTTTTGATGCCACCGTCCAGTTTGGGTCATAACATTCCTGCACGGACACCAGACACAGCCTGGAGAACAGTGAAATCACTCAATATGCACTCTACTACATACTGGCAGAGACGCCATTCAACAATTCGCGCACTGAGTACAGTATCTTTCCGAAATACTGTTATGCTGCTGCAAACTTTAACAAGTTTGAGAAACCGACTATGTTTATTTTTTAAAAGCAAAATGACTCATTAAGATATGAGGCAAAAAAAGATATATGCAAATACGACAACCTCCCATTGGGATTAAAAACAGCAATGTTGCCAGTTTCAGACAATTCTATTGATCGTTGGTAATAAGTATCGTCCAGACTACTTAAGTTACGTCGGTGTATAAGGTTAAAATAATACGAAATAATACAGAATAAAACACATCTCTGACCTGTTCTCCCAGGCACACGTGCGTAGGCAGACGCAAGGTTGACGAGTATTTTGTGCAACATAGTCTTGTTACAGTACTCGAAACTGACTTCCCAAAAACGAATAACGTTAACTCCGCCTAAAACGTGAATACCGAACAATACTCCACATACGTCATTTTGTCTAACATGTGCTTAGAAGTTGTTGTGAACACACGATCTGATTTTTAATATTAAACTAGCCAGCCAACCAGTATCCCGCACCAGTCGAATTTACACCCCCGTCCCCGAGCATACTAAATTGACAAGGCCCTAGCCCTTTAAGACGGTCAAACGGAGAGTAATCCAGCGTGCGGATTGGCTGCTTCCCCGTATGACGTATATATTATAGGACTTCAGTCCCCACGGTCTTTAAGGACCTGTATTTTTTCGTCGGCTAGTTTAGTGCCTGAGTGAAATCTCGTCTGGTCAGCGTACAGTGATCGTTCCTGATAACGTGTAACCTGTCGAACGTTTCAGTTCTAGGAAATTGAAAAGCACAGTAAGTCTGACTGTATGCATCGGGATTTCGATGCATTCGGTGTTGATTTTATTTTAATTTTCAAAATAATAAAAAGTTCATGCTTTCAGTGGGGCAGAGCATGGCGTTTACTTTAACACTTTATTCCAGAAAATTCCACTGGATTTGCAATGGAAGGTGGGAGTTGGACGCCTAGTTCTCGTTCGCGATTCCCTGCATTATTCACACGACCTACTGATCGCGTGCCATGTCAAAAATAGTTTTTGACTGGAGATCGGTCTTACTCGAAAACTTTTTAAACCAAGTTTGCAATTAACCCGTGACGTTTAAGGAAAGCCATGGTACATGTTGCTATTAAAAATCGTCGGGATGGCTTTATTCGCACTTTTTGCTGTTGCTGTTTTAGGCCTGCAAATTGGAAATGGATCCTCAGAAAATATCAGAGCTGAAGGCGTTTGTGCAGCTGTGCACCAGCAACCCGTCGATCCTGCACCTACCCGAGCTGGGATTTTTCCGCTCCTGGCTGGAACGGTCCGTGCCCCACACTCCGCCCACAGCAGCATCTATTCATTTACGCGAGCCTACATCACATTACCGCACCTCGGCCCCGTTCTACCAGCTCTAACGCGAAAATAACCTGCCGAAAAGTCACCTGTCCAACACACATGCATTCTGTGCTCTCACTGACACGCCCACTCAGAAACGAAGTCATTTCTATCTGTGAATTTTGTGAATTTCACGAGGCAATATGAAAGACGTAGCACATTTAATTTACCTGTTTGCGTGGTAAGGAAGCTATAAAGTTGCTTTCTTTCTTTTTTGTCACTTCTAGCCTGGGAGCCACTATTCCAGCACCGCCAAAGAACGAGGCTCCCCCAACCTCCTCTAAAGTACAAAGGATTTTGAATCCTTATCTATTTACCCATGTTAATTATTTTTGTTAAACTTTGTCTTCAGAGTAGGTTATAGTAACTCGCCTTATTTTTTGAGTTTATATGTAGTTCTGTTCTTGTGTTGTCCACTGACTGTTTAGGCGGATAGTACATCTTCTGCTAGCCCGCCCCGCTCCGCTGCCCCAGAGCCGCCTCTGTCTGAGAGTGAGGAGAGCGAACTGGGTATGTACGTCTCTGTGACCGTTCCTGTACACGACTGGGAACTGTGATTAAGACTAGAATTAGAAAATCGAAATGAGTTTGTCTGGTTTGGGATCATCCTTAATTAATATGTACCGCTGTAAATGCATAGCTGACGTTTGTGGCTGGGTACTAAGTTAGAGTGATATCATGTCATGCCTCATTCGTGACACGCAGTGTGTTGTACCCACTGTGCTCTATGCCATATCTTGTTTGGGCCATTGACCATAACCACCTCGTCGAGATTCTATGGACATCTAAAGATCTTGGTAAATAGATTTGATTCTCATCTCCCCTCCCATATGTTTCTTCAGAGATTGACAAGGAGGGTGTGATAGAACCAGACACCGACGAGCCTCAGGAGATGGGGGACCTTGACGGTGTGGAGGTGAGCAGATGCCCCCCCCGGCTTTTGGCGTGTTTCCTCATCTGTCTATCCCTAGCAGCTGTCGCTGGCCTTCCTTTTCCTGCCTGTTCACTCTTAGTCTCTCTCTGTTTCCAGGTAACTGATGAAATGATGGACCAAGCTAATGAAAAAAAAATGGAGGCCATCACTGCCCTCGGAGAAGGTTCGAGTGAGGCATATTTTTAGGCTGTACACCATTCCAGCTGATAGCAACTTGAATGAAGGGTGGTTATAATAGAATATGCTTACTTTTTGAAGTGATTGTAATTTGAAGTCAATTTAACAATTGTTTGTCACTATAAAGTTACGCTGTCTTATGGCATTACAGTTCTGTCAAAAATGATTAGACTTTGTTGTTTTACCGCTACTTAATATGGGTCTTTTTTTGTATTTGTCTGAATCATTGGTGGATGCATTATGAAGATGCAGAGGAGTGACGGGCCGCTGCCGCCATGCTTACTGTGTGTGCTTGATATTGTTCAGGCGAGTTGGATAAAGCCCTGGGCCTTTTCACAGAAGCCATCAAGCTCAACCCACTACTGGCCATTTTATACGCCAAGAGGGCCAGGTGAGTGCGGGAGGCTGACGGAGGCATTTGCTGCGTCGTATCCGTTCCCCCACACAGCCGCTCACTCGTGTGGGTTCTGTCTGCTGGTGCTCAGCTACGATGCTGCCTTTTAGTGTGTACATCCAGATGCAGAAGCCCAACGCGGCGGTGCGGGACTGCGACAGGGCCATCTCCATCAACCCGGACTCTGCTCAGCCTTACAAGTGGAGAGGGAAGGCGCACAGGTCTGCGGGCCGCTCGCCCTTCTTCGGGACTTGTTGTTGTTTAGCAGGCAAAGGCTGCAGTAGCTGTAAAAATGCATATATGCTTGATACCCTGCCACTTTGAATTTATAGGGTTAAACGGCAGTGAAACGACACCTATGAACTAGGCCAAACTGACCCCCTTTGACCCCCTGCTAAGGTTGCTTGGTCACTGGGAGGAAGCCTCAAAAGACCTTGCAATGGCCTGCAAGTTGGACTACGATGAAGAGGCCAGCGCCTTGCTGAAGGAGGTCCAACCAAAGGTAGTCGGAGGCTCCCGGCATCGGCCTTGTTTACGGTGTGGATGCACAGGTGCACAAGCTCCATTTCCTCACAGGCCAACAAAATCGTGGAGCACCGGCGCAAGTATGAGCGGAAGAGGGAGGAGCGGGAGATCAAGCAGCGGACGGAGAGGGTGAAGAAGGCCAGGGAGGAGCATGAGAGAGCGCAGAGGGTAGGACAGCCAATAGCGAGTGGATGGGCCTTACCCACCAGCATACAGGCAACACTGTCATTGGCTGGCGAGTGTAGCCATTGAGCCAGCCTTGCATGTGTGTGCTCCTTAGGAGGAAGAGGCCCGGCAGCAGGCGAGTGGTCCCCAGGGAGGGTTCCCAGGATTCCCAGGTGAGACGGACGGTGTGGCTAACCAGCATTGCTAGAATATCAGTCGCTCCCTCATGGTATAGCGAGAGTACATGGTTGACATTGTCGTGGTGCCCCTTACAGCTGGTGCTGGAGGCTTCCCTGGTATGGCTGGTTTAGGAGACCTCTTCAATGACCCTGAGGTTCTCACAGCCATGAAGGTAAGGTCCCTTTCACTTTTTTCGTAAATCTTCACTGACCTCAGTCATTTTGTTAACTGTAAGTATTATCCTTTTAAACACTATTAAACCAATGTCAATCCTCGCCTTTGTGAATGTCCTCCTTGTTCCCCCCTCTCAGAATCAGAATCTTTTTATTCGCCAAGTACAGAGAAGTATGAGGAATATATTTTGGTGCAGGTGGTGCCATGAATTAAGCAAACTTAAACGTATAACTAAAAAAATATAAAGACAAAAAATAGACCTGCTTTTTGCCTTATTCTTTTTCAGGAGGTGTGCGATGAGACAAGCATGTAGACAAATGAATTAATAAATGCAATCCGTAGACAGCCAGGGTGCAGCGCAGGCAGCCAGGGTGCAGCGCAGACAGCCAGGCAGCCAGGGTGCAGCACAGACAGCCAGGGTCAGCAGGCAGCAGACAAGTCCTGTAAGAGTATGAAGCCTGTACAGTGGGTGGTCAGATTATGGGGTTTCTCATTGGTCCTTATTTAGAAGGGCAATGGCCGAGGGAAAAGAAGCAGTTAAGGTGATGGTTGGTAGTGCAGGGCCGTGTTGAGATCTTCCAGTAAACTTTAGAGGGTCCTGGAGAGCTTTGGTTGTTGTTTCAGGTAAATTGCTGGATGATTTTCTCGGTGCATTTTGATACTCTGATACAGAGGTTAGGGTTACTGGTCAGAGGTCATTAAGGCTTGATTGGGGATTTAAAAGCAGGCGGGTGCTGTGCACGGGCTTGGGCACCAATTACGTGGGTCAGGGAAAATGGAGGCCAGTGGATCGGCACAGTGCTTGGCTGTGGTGGGTGAGATGTGATCAGGGCCAGCTGCTTCCCTGATCTTCCGTTTCTGGAGTATGTGTCTCATTTGTTGTTGTGTGGAGGGAGAGGCAGTCGAGGTGTTACAAGGTGACTGTAGTCAGGTTTCGGGTGATGGGCCAGCTTCAGTGATTGCCGATTTTGAGTAGGGCTGTATGATATCACATCGCGATATACTTGCGATTTGTATGCTGCATGCGCAATAGTCACCAGGGCTTTAGATGACGTGCGAAACACTTGGCTGGCCTCCAGCTTTTCTGTACTGTACGGGTGTTTAATCACGCCCATAGTTTGGTAAGCAGATTAGTGGTGAACATAAAATATTGCATCTTATTTAACTACCACCCCGAAAACAATTAGAAGGGTTTGCATTACATACAGTTAAATGAAGAAATCGTGCCACATCAAACCGAAATGCAATGACCACCTGTCATGAGAGGGACTTACTGAAGACCAGGGTCGACTGCAAGCGGGGTTTATATTTCTTTTAATGAGCGTACTTCTTTATACAGGACAACGCTCTGTCTCTCATGAATCATATCCCCAGCTTAACGTAACGTGGCGTACAGTCTCCCCCTGGGGGGGGTGTATGCATATTCTAAGGGAATATTGCATTGTGGAATTTCTTATCACAACTATTCATCACACCACCTTTGCTCTCGTAAGTACGAAGCTATTGCCGTAAGCCGAAACAGTTTTCATGGGAGTTAGCGTTGTAAACTCGAAACGTCGTATGTGGAGAACCTCGTACCCCGAGGACTCCCTGTATTTCTGTTTCGCACCTTTGACGGCCCTATTGGGCACGAGCTTGGCCTTTTTTGTTGCCACTCTTACGGGAAGTCTCCTCAGCAGCTGTAAAGCAAGGTTGTTCTTATTGTATTTATATATGAACTTTGTTGGAACACAAATCTCATCACAGAACCTGATGTGGGAGGTGACTACATCACCATAATCGCCCAGGTTGCTGTTGGTGGGTTTAAGTATGCCGCAGTCAGTGGAGTGTAAGCAGTCCTTCAGAGCAGCTGTGGCTGCAGTAGACCATGTTTTCACCAATGTGATTTTTTTTTTTGTAGCTTTGAGCTTCCGAATGGATGAGGTGGATGAGTGAGTGGTCAGAGTCGCCCAGCAGAGTATGCATATTTGACTGGTATGCACTCTTAATGTTGCTGTAACGGCGGTCCAGAGTTTTGCTTGCTCTTGTGGAACCGCTAATCAGCCGTTTATATTTTGCCAGTTCCTCATTCAAGTTAGTGTGGTTGGAGTCTCCCAGGATGATCACTGGAGAATTTGGGTGTTTCAGCTCAACTTCTGCAGCCTGGTCAGCCGGCTGTTGTGCTGAGTGTACATTTGCCATGGGATGTAGGTACACTCCAATCGGTATAATAGATGTGAATTTACAGGGAGAGTAGGAAGGTTTGCAGTTAATAATAGAACTTTCTAGGTTGGGGCAACACGTTTTCTTCGAAACCGACATCACTGCACCATGTTTGTGTGGTTGCGGTTTGTGTAGCTGAGTATGGTGGAGAGTTACGTGGTGTTGAGCTCTTAAATTACAGGAGCTCATCTCCGTTGTATGTGAGCCATGAAGCATCACTATGGACAATGACGCAAGACGCCACTACACTGTGGCAACCTGTCGGGCACCATCTTGACAGCGTCTCCTCCTCACAGGACCCGGAAGTGATGGCAGCCTTCCAGGATGTAGCCCAGAATCCTGCCAACATGGCTAAGTACCAGAACAACCCCAAGGTCATGGCTCTTATCACCAAACTGAGTGCCAAATTCGGGGGCCCCGACGCCTAGACAAGATGGGCTTTTCATCCTGTTGGTTGATGATAGGTGAGGACCAACGTTGGTGCTGAGGGGTGCCATTATGTATGGAGACACCCGAGCACTGGGAGATGTTTAAGGGTCAGGAGATGCTGAAGTTAGATTTAAGATAATTATATTTATACCATTTAGCAGCTTTCCCTGGGAAATCTTATTATCTCTATTGCCTGCTGTCCAAGCTTTTCTTTTGGGTGCAAAATGACAGAGTGTGTATGATACAAGAAATTCAAGTCTTACTGGGTGTGCTTCCGTTTGCAGTGAAGAAATGATAATAAAATAATTTTTGTTGCACTCTTAGTTTTGGGAGTTTCTCAGATGCTTATTGCAACCAAAATTTAATTGCATGAATACTGTAACTGTAATTATTTTTTAGCTAGCAATTTCATACAACAGGTCTTCATTTAAACTGAGACAATCACTCTGGTCTTCATACACACCCGTTAAGATCAGAGTAAGTTACATACTAGTTAGAACACAACTCGTTCCTGCTTGATGTCTGAGGGTAAACTTGCACAGAGGACCAGCACTCCACTCCGAAGTTCAGCTCAGTAGAAGACTTCTTCAGTTATTTTATCACCCATAATAATGACAAGAGAAAGGCTTCATATCACTGTTTATTTGGTTTTCAATGACATGTGCATACAGTCCTCCTGCTCATATTCTAGTGTCCATACCTGTACAAAAACAACAAGCAGGTCAGCAAAGTGTCAAGGAGAATATATAAAGGCTTAATTCAAAGTTATTGCCGACTGAGGACCCAAATTAGGAGGTAAGTTTGTTTAGTATCTTGCAAGAAGTACAATTTAAATTATGAATAAAAACACAAATTCATATAACTGAAGATGTTCAGATGAGGTGCTGCTATGAACAGCACAGAAGGACAAGCCCTACAAGAATGTGTGACTTTCTGGCTTTTAGCCAATAATCCACCCCTAATGTTATAAGAGGAAGAGTAATGGTGCAGACCGGTGGTGTAGTGACTGCTCTGAATGCACGGGTCCAGCACATAAGGCCGCTTAATCAGTCGCTTACATTTACACATTTGCCATCTACAGTTCTTCACCCATGTCTACTTCATCTAAGCATGGGGCCCGGGCTGGGACTTCTGAAACTCCCACTCCCCTTTATCCAAAGGACGCACCTGCCTGGTCTTCAGCCAGCAAGAGATACAGTGGAAGTGGAAGGCGTGCTGAAGGAGAAGCCGTCCATTAGTGCTGAAACCAAGCGTCAACATGCACGAGACGCCAACAGAAAAACCTGAATACATAAAAATACGCTCTGCTTTTTCCAATATCCATCAAACTATAAGCGCTCCAGTGAACCTGTAAGGCAGGACTGTACTGGGATTAAAAATCAGCTCGGACTTGTCCCCAAGATTTTGCTGATTGAGAGGGGTGGGGGGGATGCCCCATGATACCATGTGCCAGATGGGCGGTCCTAGGAGACACAGGGCTCAAGGGAAGGGTCGCCCTGGAAAGGATCCCGTCCCATCACAGCACGCACTTACACACAATGGGAAACTTGAGACAACAATTCACATAGCTTCTTTTTAGACTGCAGGAGGAAACTCATGTGAACACAGGCAGACCTCACAAACTTATACACTGTCAACCCTGGTACAATTTTGTTCCCCAAGGTACAAAAATATTCTTCAGAGACCATTTCCATAGCTTAAAAGGTACACTGACCTACAGCTAGGGTACAATTGGCAGACCCTTGAGGGTACAGCACCAGTGACAAGTAACTTTACCATTTAAGGTACAAATTGGTCCTTTTTTCTGACCATGTTGTTCAGAGAGAGCTTCCCTAATAGGGACAGCCCAGAAGCTTTTCTGAGCAAACTTTTATAAGCAAATTGACAGCTGTACTGAGCTGCTTTCTGTAGCACCAAAGCTTCAGGGCGGTGATGATCTGACAGCCAGACTCCTCAGGCCGCAGTGCACTAAGCTACGGCCTGGTGGGCTTGACACAGGAATACACAAGTCCACAAGCCAGCGTGCTGGACTGCGTCCTGAGGATTTTAGCACATTCAGTGCCGGTCAAAAGTTATGTTATTCACCTTATAGAAAATGG
>JAODKN010000093.1:5669372-5683893 GCA_026774425.1 Petrocephalus zakoni
AAAATTGAAAAAGTTACTTTAAATAAAAGATTGAAACTGATTTGTATTTCATTGAGTGAATTAAGTATTTGAACCCTCTAACAAAAAAGACTTAATACTTAATGACAAAACCCTTGTTTGCAAGCACAGAGTTCAAACGTTTCTTGTAATTGTGCAAAGTGCAAAGTGACTGTAAAATCTAAATGGCTTATTTTAAAGCCGTGTTGGATTTAAAGAAGAGATACTCTAACTTGACCAGTTACTAGTCATACCCCCTGTTGCAACCCAGAGTTATCCAATGCCATAGGTCTCTTCAAAATCCTGAGATGACATGTTATGGGTGAACTTTGACCCCCCCAGGTGCCTCTGTACACTCAGTGGGAGGACATCAGCGTGGGTCTGAAGGTGGAGGTCCTCAACAGTGACGCCGTGCTGCCCAGCAAGGTCTACTGGATCGCCTCCATTGTGCGGCTTGCGGGTGAGACGTCCCGCCTCTCGCTGGCCTGCTTCAGCATCTCATCGGTCCGCATTTGGGGTCAGGACCTCCAGTGCACAAGCATTTTTTGGGGGTTATACATGTATAACTTGATTTAAAAAGAAAATGAATGAAATGACTATAAATCAGAGTAATTTAATATTTGTTACCTATCCAAGTTTAAAAAGTGTTTTATTGTTATAATTATTGAAAGGTAATTTAATTGTCATTGCTGACACACCACAGTGCGCAACACTGAAACATGTCTCCTGCGTTTAGCCCATGTGACACTGTGACACAGCAGTGGGCAGCTATTTCAGAACCCGAGGAGCAGTGCTTTGGGCCAGTATCTTGCTCAGGGTACCTCAGCGGTACTTGTGGGTCAGAGACTCGAACCTTGCATAACCTTGAGAGCCTCAGGTCAGTGTCAGGCTTCCTCTCCTCCCAGGCTACAAGGCCCTGCTGCGGTACGAGGGCTTCGACAAGGACGACACGCACGACTTCTGGTGCAACCTGGGCACCGTGGACATCCACCCCATCGGCTGGTGCGCCGTCAACGGCAAGCTGCTGGTGCCGCCGCAGAGTGAGTGCGGTCGCAACGGCGCTTAGCCCACTGACGAAATGAAATGAAAAGGGGCCGGAGGGGAAAAGGGAAAGGAAACCAAGGCTGCCAGTGTGTCTGTCAGGCCCCGCCCTCGTCACACGCTCTAGTGCCAGGGATCGCATCATGTGATCCAGCAGTTGTTGGCGGCCGCCTAACTGTTCTATAGAGCAGCGTACGAGATGGCCAACTAGGTGAAGGCTGCATTTAACCCATATGTGACATGGGATGGCAGTGGGCAGCTAATTCAGTGCCCAGGGAGCAGTGCTTGGGGGGCGGTAACTTACACAGGTTATAAGCCGCCAGTTCCGTGGTGGGGTTCTGCCTTCCTGGTACCCCTGTAGTTGCCAGTTGCATCCCTAAAACCTGAGCTTTTCTGTTCTAATTGCAAATATTTTGCAAAGGATTTATTATTATCTTTGACTTACTAACAATACTGTTTTTTATGATATTTTGTGAACTGTATACTTTTTTAAAATCTAGTTGCACTACATTTTCTTTGCTTGCACTATGTGTGCTGGCCTAGTACCTGGTCTGTTTCGACACTATAGGCGCTCTCACACAGCCGGAACTTTTCTTCTGGAACCTGAACGGTTCACAGCGCAGGAGCTCAGCCCAGCTTTAGTTCCTCAGAGGCAGTTCCCAGAACCCTTTTTTTTTTTAGTACCTGCCCCAGACTAGTTATTTTCTGTTTGAACACAAACTAATGGGGAAATGCTTATATATGTAGGATATAATTAAAAGGCTCTGTTCCATTTTGATTATAATCGATCCCCCAATGATTAAATAATGTATTTATCCTCCATTGTTTTAGCGGAACAGAATTTGTGAGCGAATGGTTGTTCATTCAGAAGTCGCACATGGGAGGGTTACTTAATCTGAATCAGTGTTCTGAAGATCCTCCCGCCAACTCCAGGGTAACCGGATCCCCTGATGGTGCGCGCTGCGGCAATCTGACTTTTGGGTTTGCGTCTGTCTGTCTCTCCCTCCCTTCCAGCCGTACATCAGCGTATCAAAAACTGGAAGATATACCTGATGAAGAAGCTGGTGGGGGCACAGACGCTGCCGGTGGACTTCTACATCAAGGTGCCCGCATGGCCCGAGTCGAGTGGCTGGAGGCTAGCGACGGCCCAGACCACAGTGTTTCTTTTCTGTTCCATTTTTGATTTGATCTTTTTGTCAGTATCGCTAATACAGATATTTGGATCAGTTACATAATACATTTTTTTTTAGGGGGGAGGTGTATGAGTACCATTCAGATTTGATAGAACTGATATTTCATTATCGATCTGTCTCTCTCTAATGGGGCTGAGTGTGTCTACAGGCAGGACCTGGGCACTTCATTCTCGTCTGGCAGAAAGTTGCGCGCACCAGGCTCAAGATTGTCCTGTGATCAAATCTAATCAGCTTATTTATCAGCTGCATAACAGTACAGCCATCAGCGGCACATGCAGGCAATGAAACAAGCTCCTTATAGTCATGATGGAAATAAATGAGTAAAATGGTATGAGGTCTTTCTGCTGACTGGCCCCTTTGCCCACGCAGATGGCGGAGAGCATGAAGTACCCGTTCCGGCAGGGCATGCGGGTGGAGGTGGTGGATCGCAGCCTGGTGAGCCGCACACGCACCGCCGTGGTGGACGCGGTGATCGGCGGCCGGCTCCGGCTCCTCTACGAGGACGGGGGCATGGAGGGCGGCGTGGAGGCGCTCTCTGACTTCTGGTGCCATATGTGGAGCCCCCTGCTGCATCCCGTGGGCTGGTCCCGCAAAGTGGGGCATGTCATCAAGAGCGCCGGTATGGGCCAGCCCCACATCGGGGGGGGGGCAGAGCAGGCTAACAGCCCGCATGAAGCCCAGTGATACATTTCTCTTCCCGTCGCAGATAAGCGCATCGACATGAGCGGCCACCCCACCTTCCGCAAGATATACTGCGACAGCGTGCCGCATCTTTTTAAGAAGGTCGGGAACCCCCCCCCCCCACCGGCACCCTGTAAAAATGCCGCCGTTGCCGTTTCTCTCGAGTTTTACCGATCGGCTCTGACATTCTTCCCCCAGCAGCCCACATGCTGTGTTCAGCTGTGACTGCGCACACCATGTTAAGTGTCTGTGCGTGTGCGTTCCAGGTGCGCACGGTCTACATGGAAGGGGGATTCTTTGAGGAGGGGATGAGGCTGGAGGCTATTGACCCTCTGAACCTAGGGAACATCTGTGTGGCCACTGTGCGGAAGGTGAGCTGTGTTATTTGTACGCACTCTGTGTGGTGCGGAAGGTGAGCCGTGTTATTTGTACACACTCTGTGTGGTGTGGAAGGTGAGCTGTGTTATTTGTACGCACTCTGTGTGGTGCGGAAGATGAGCTGTGTTATTTGTACGCACTCTGTGTGGTGCGGAAGGTGAGCTGTGTTATTTGTACGCACTCTGTGCAGTTACACTGTACGCCTACACATCTAACACTTAAGTGCGCTGTATGCTGCGCAGACTGGCGTGCTCGCGGTCTCTTATCCTCTCATCGTTTCGGCCCACAGGTGCTCCTGGACGGCTACCTAATGGTGGGCATCGACGGGGTGGAAATCGGGGACGGATCCGACTGGTTCTGTTACCACGCCTCCTCGCATGCCATCCTGCCTGTGGGCTTCTGTGACAAGAACAGCATCCCCCTAACGCTGCCCCCTGGTGCGCCGTCCCAGAAATACATCTCAAGATAACAGATTTAAAAAACCTTTATGGATCAACTTTGATATTGCTAATGGCAGAAGTCATTTTGGATGAAAGCTGTGTTTCTTTTTTTTATGGCCTAAATGCCCTGAACCTGTGAGGGGGGGGGGGCGCCACTGAGTCACCTTCCCTGTGTGTCCCTGGTAGGGTACGACAGGGTGTCTTTCACGTGGGCTAAATACCTGGAGGAGATGGGTGCGACCGCTGCACCTGCACGCCTCTTTAACACGGTGAGTGGGTGTCATTTAACCCCGCTGTGAAACCCCCCCCTTCACGGGCTAGGACTGTAGTTCACAGGCAGTCTCCCCCCCGCAGGATTGCCTGGGCCATGGCTTTGCCGCGGGGATGAAGCTGGAGGCAGTGGATCTGATGGAGCCGCGGCTCATCTGCGTGGCCACCGTGAGGCGCTGTGCTGGCCGCGTCCTGCTGCTGCACTTTGACGGCTGGGAGCCCGAGTTTGACCAGTGGGTGGACTGCCAGTCACCCGACATCTACCCCGTGGGCTGGTGCGAGATCACCGGCTACCAGCTGCAGCCGCCCATCGGCTCTGGTAAAGGGCCCCGTTCCCTGTGTGTGTGTGTGAAATAAAATAAAACACTAAACTACGGTATATCATTACACTTTGAGAAATAGCAGGTCGAACTGTGAATGTGGATGTTTGGAAAATCCGGGCATTAGTCTGTAGATTGTAGATTTTTATTTTTTTAATTACTGTGGATAAAAGTGTCGTCTAAGCAAAGCTGCAGGATTTGCTTGGTCAGCAGAAGCGGCCGGCCAGCAGTAACCGCGCTGCCTCCTCTTTCCACAACAGCAGAACCCGTGCCAGCTGCAGAAGCTCCCAAGAAGCACAAGCCGCTGGGGAAAAAGAGTATGTCAGGCACTGCATGCCTCCCCACTGACCCCCCCTGCCTCCCCACTGACCCCCCTGCCTCCGCACCGCATCCCTCAGAAGGAAAACCCATAAAAAGACGAGGTGGCCGATTTGCATGGCCGACTCTCAAACGCACAACAGCATAGTCAGACATCAACACACGTGCAAAATGACAGAAGGCTAGACTTCAGGATGCACCAAGACAAGATGTCCACTCTCCTCGTTCAGTCTGTGGAGGAGCTTCTGAATGTTCCCTGGCAGAACGGGAGAAGGTCCTAGTCCTGACTGAAGCTGGTTCCACCACAGAGGGACCAGGACAAAGGAGCATGAGGTGTCATTCTTGGCATTCAGAAGATGCCAGATGTAGCTACCTTGGCAGGGAATTGTGGGGGGGGGGGGATGAACATCAGTGTCGGATGACACAAGTCTGTTGAATCGGGACCCACCACTCCAAAGCATCTAAACATCCTCATCCTGAAGCCAATTAGAATGTTAGAATGGAGGCTCCTTCTGCCCCCCCCACCACCAACTGATGATGTCACCATGCTATTCCGTTTCAGAGAAGAGGCTGGTGAAGAAAAAGCTGGCTAGTCTGATCTCCAAAAATCTGCCCCCGCCCCGTTCCCGGCCAGCTGCCCCGGCCAGCGGCGTACCCACCGACACGCCCAGCGGCGTACCCACCGACACGCCCAGGGAGCTGCCCCTCAAGACTGAGCCAGTTGAGGAAGAAAGTGAGTAACGTTTTCATTCTTTGTTCCTCAAAGCGGCAGAAATGCAGCGTCTCTCCAGACGTCTGCTGCTTGGTGGCCCAGGAATGGCTTTTCTTCTCGGGTCTGGGACACGCTGGTGAAGTGTGGTGCTTCCGGGTGTTGGGTGCTGTGCACTCTCTCCCGTTACTAACCTGCCTGTGTCTGGCTGCTTCCCAACAGTCATTGCAGTGAAGGTGAAGGAGGAGGAGCTAGAGGCTGAAATCCCCCTCAGGGAGCCGCAGGGCCCCGAAACGTCGCGGGGGGAGGTGAGCCAGGAGCCCGCAGAGTGAGCCCCCACTATGACTGGGTTGGGGATCACGCAGATTAAAGGCTCATTCTGGGCTGCCTCACCGCTTAAAGAGTGGCAGCACTCACCAAGAGACATTCTGGATCTCCATGGTGACCAGGACCCACAATCCAGTGCTGGAAGCCAGTGGGGTGTGCTAACGGCACAATGATCAGGATCCGTGGTGCAGGGTCTGCGCTGGGGCGTGTGCGCGTTTCCCCCGTGTGTCCGGAAGTGGCGTGCCGACCTGCGTCACCGGGCTGAGAGTGCAAAATGTACAGTCATTGGGCCTTAGTATCAGCAGATGACTCGATATACAGAAACTGTGCTGGTACTGGGCCGCGGAAAACCCCATAGAGACTGAATGCTGGAGCTCTGCAGGTCAAGCACGTTAATATTTAATGTCACCCTTTATCTTCAAAAATGGATGCTGGTTTTAACGTGATCGTCACAGAAACTGTAGTACTGACATTCGGAATCACTGCTTTCTCGCAATATGACTTTACATGTTTACTGTACATGATGTTTCTCACTGTCCCTATAAAATATAAATACTTCAGTAGTTTTTTTTTTTTTAAGACTGCGACTGATGGGTAATTTATTAATCTTAATCTTGTCTCGTTCATTTGCCCTTTGATTCAAATCTGAAATTAAAGCAGAATAATGAATGGAAAA
Organism: Petrocephalus zakoni; assembly: GCA_026774425.1. Classification (NCBI taxonomy): domain Eukaryota; kingdom Metazoa; phylum Chordata; class Actinopteri; order Osteoglossiformes; family Mormyridae; genus Petrocephalus; species Petrocephalus zakoni. The sequence continues at coordinate 5,675,723 of JAODKN010000093.1, forward strand.
TGAGTTTCATGTATCGGTACAAAACCTGGGCCTTTATGATTTAAAAACTGCATTTGGAAATGTTTTTACTTTTGTGCCACCTAGAGGACAACTATGGAATTGAATCTGTGTGGCGCAGTAGCCCCCAGGACTGGGAGCTTGGAGCCCTCTCTGTTGGTTCTTGCTTCCTTGCTTCCTGCAGACGTGTAAGTGCCCTGAAATGCAGCGACATAATGATAATGTTCCGCAAAGCCATCAAAGTCCTAGTGCAACACGGGTTTATTTTCCCAAGTGGTGACATTACTACCCATCACATCTGTGACTGCTGGTTAAAAGATTTATTCACAAAGATTAATTCAAACACCTCGGTATTATATAGATATGCACACTGTGGTTTCATAATTACATTTGAAAGTGTTTAAGGGGGGTTGTACTATAGAAAGTGGTGTTTGGGGAATTGGTTAAAGCTTGGCTTTTTAAAATAAATGCTAATTTTATTTTAACCAGTAATTTTATAGGTAAGATGTTAAAGGCTGTTAAATATTGTATAATTCTGTTGCCCCCCCTGCAGCTGAGGGCCCATGCATAGGTTTGGATTGGCTGTGCCATGGGATCATGTGACCCAGTCTAAAGATGGCTGGACTTATGGACATTCATGTGTGCAGACTTGGGTTTCTTGGTCTTGGGAGCCTTATTGTGTGCAGACTTGGGTTTCTTGGATTTTGGAGTTTTAATGCGTCTGCTTTTTGTGGATTTGGGAGGTTGTGAGCTTGTGGGAGTTGGGGTGGGGGGTGGTTTCTCCCCAGGACAGCTCTTGAAGACCTGGACGTCCTTGACCTTCTGATCCCGAAGTTCCGGTGGGTGGCCACAGGTGGCTCTGACCTTCAGGTTCACACGTTCTATCCACCTGGGCCAGAGAGAAACATGTCAAGTTCATAATGCTGGATAACAATATAAATGCAGTCAGTGGAGGGAGACCTTTACAAATGTCTTTCTATTGGTTGAAAAGGCATTGTGGAGTTTAAGTAATGCATCTGTTTATATCTGTCCTTCCTGTGTAGGCAGGAGTGAGAGCGGGCAGAAGCGCAGGTGCCCTCACCTGCGCAGAGGCAGCAGTGTGCAATCACACATCAGGGGGTTCCCACTCAGGTCGATGACCTCCAGGCCTGTGAGGGGGCCCAGGCTGGGCAGCCCCTCCAGCTGGTTCCCCTGCAGCAGCAGACTTTGCAGCCCGGAACCCAGGCCGGCCAGAGAATCCTTTGACATCTGTGGCAATCATGAAGCAAAGGCAAAATCAATAGTTAATATAATTTCAGATTTCCTGAAATTGTGACGATAAACATGACATGAGCCTCACCTTCTCCAGGCCCATGCCATCGAGATAAAGATGCTTCAGACTGTCTGCCAATGAGAGGAAGGCTCTGGGTCCCACCCACCGAATAGGGTTCTCGGAGAGGCGGAGCTCAGCCAGGTTAGCCACTTTGCTAAGTGCGTCACTTGGTACCTCTTTGAGCTTATTGGAGTTCAGATGGAGGGTGTTGAGGGCAGGGGCAGGGTCAAAAGCGCCAGGTGCCACAGTGTCAATAATATTTCCCGTCAGGTACAGCCCACTGAGTCTCTTGGTGTCTGTGAGGATTCCCTGCTCTAAGGCAGCTATGGTGTTGTTCTCTAAGTGGAGGATAAGGAGGTTGGGCAGAAGTTTAAAAGCTCCACTGGGGAACCTGGCAAACTTATTCTGCTCAAGGTGCAGGTAGGTCAGCTCAGGGACACCCTTGAAGGCTTCAGCACTCAAGACGGATAGATCATTCTCTGACAGGTAGAGGTAAACCAGGCTCTTCATCCCACTGAAGGCACCCTGCTCTAGCTCATGGATCTTGCAGTGCTGCAGGTGCAGAGAGAGCACCTGGGCCAGGCCCACGAAGCTCTGGCTGGGGATGTAATGGAAGTGATTCCCCCGGAGGTCCAGCAGAGTGGTGGCTGGAGAGAAACCACGGGGAACCTTGGTGTGGCCACGGTTCTCACAGGTGGAGTGGTTGGTCTCACCCTGGCCAGATGGGGAAGAGAAGAGACAGTGACTGCTGCCCAAGATCCAGCAGCCTCCTTTTCCCAAAGCACAGGACAACCCCCTAAGGCATCTGTTAGCTCTGTAGCGTCTGAATTCATCAGGCTTTTCTTAATGGGGTAAAACTCAAGACACTGCCTTATAATGCAGGCTTTACACTGGTGGTTGTCACTTTCCCCTTACATGGATGCCTGTGCTCAGGTATGGTGGAACGTGTCTGAACCACCAGGGAGTATGAAAATGCATCCACTTGTGCGTTTGCTTTTAAAAAACTTAGATATATCATTTTGTTAAAAATATATAATTCAGGCCATTATTAATAAAGCTTTATCGGGTTGTATTTCACCGCTCTGTGGCCCATGACCCTGATGAATTGGTCAGATGAACAGGCTGAAAATACTGTTTCTACTTAATTCTTAGCCTTGAAGTTTTGCCACATTTAAGCAAAAAGCAACATAAGTATATAAAAAGAAAAAAAAAATGATGAAAACCTGAGGGAGAAAGAGCAAAGCATACCTATTGGTCAGTCCCATTCAAGGCCATACATGGGAACAGTCAGAACAAGACTATCCAAACAGACCTCCTCCTAGCTTTAGGGATGACAGTTTTTATTAAGCTTTCAAGTCTTTCAAGTCAGCAATAGATAGAATACTACCATCAGTTCCACATTTGATACCCCAACCAGCAAAATGCTTATCTTTGCCGCAGTTCACTGAGTCTTGTGTTGTGTGACAACCTGCCAAGTGCAGTCAGAAGTGTCAGTGCGCCCCCCCTTACCTCACAGACGCAGCTGGCGGGACACTGGACCTTGTAGCGAGGCTCGGGTGTGGTAAGGGGGGCGGTCCTACTCATCTCCTCCAGCTCAGCTTTCCGCATGGCCTCCTGGCTCTGGCATCGTAGGCCGGGGGGGTGTATGGCCCCCAGATTCTCTCCAGAGAGGTAAGGGGGCCCAGCACAGGCCCCCAGCAGCCGAACACGGCCCTGAGTGGCCCACTCCAGCAGCGGTCGCAGGTAGCAGCTGCAGTACACTGGGTTGCCCGTTAGGTTGAGTCTCGATAACGACTCGGGGCCGATCAGTGGGTGTAGGATGCGCAGCTGGTTGTGGCTGAGGTCTAGATGGACCAGCCGGGGTGCTGAGGCCAGAGCCATCTGTGAGAAGTCCTGCAGTGACATGTGGTCCAGCGAGAGGTGAGCCAGCTTGGGCATGAGCACAGTTTCCTCACCTAGGTAGGTCATGGGGTTGTGGCTGAGCTCCAGACGAGTCAGTTCCGGCATTCTGCAAGGAGAAAAGTCTGGTGATGAGCCTCACAGGGGGCGGAGTAACAAATCCATTAGCAAATGGCTAGATCAGTTTACTGGACGTGACTTGACGTTAAGCACTTTCATGGAAAGTGAAAGTTCTTCTAGTTAAGAACTCTGGTACTATGACTCTGCATATTTGTGTGTGTGCGCAGCACAGTAGCTTGGGGTTCAAATCCCAAACCTGTTCTGAGGATTTGCATGTTCTCCCACATGCCGTGCGGGTTTACTCCAGGCACTCTGGTTTCCACCTACTGCCTAATAATCAGGCATTCCTACACCGGCCCAGGAATGTGCGCCACTAGTCTGATATCCTATCTAGGGCGTTCGGCATCTCCGGCCTCCCTGCGACCTTGTGCTGGATAAGTGGTTGCAAGACGGACAGATATATTTTGGTGTTCAGGATGGACACATTTCAGATACTCCCTGGCATGACCTTCAGATTCCACAGAAACAAAGTGTACTGCAATGCAGCATTCACAATGGCCGCATACCCAAGCAGGCACAAGGTAGCCCCCAGCAAAGGGCGCACTACCTGGCCATGGTGGACGTCGGGAAGAACTGCAGCTCGTTGTGGTCCAGACTGAGGCGGAGCAGGGTGAAGAGGCCGGCGAAGGCCTCCACAGCCAGGTTATTCAGGGAGTTGTAGCTGAGACGCAGCCACTTGATGGCCTGCAGACCCTGGAAGGCCATGTTGGGCAGGTAGACCAGCCGGTTGTGACTGAGGGACAGCAGATTGACGGAGCTCAGCTGGGAACAAGCCCCTGGCTGGATCTCCTCCACGTGGTTATGGTCAAGAAGGAGCTGCTTCAGCGACGAGAGCCCATCAAACGACTCCTGTCCTCCAGAACAATGAAACAGTTGTCAGTCTCAATGTTGGCTACAGATGTAATCTAGTTATTCACAGTGGAATTCACTATATTGTACCCCACAAAGCACAGGAATGGGGGGCGAAACAACAAATCAAAATGTATAACATTATGAATTCCAGAGATTCAAAACACGTCATGAAGATACATACTTAAGCATTGTATTACAATTAAATAAAACATGAACAAAATCACCCGCAACCCTGACCAGAGTGGATGGATGGATGGATGGATTGATAAATAAAACCAAAGCAAATCCTTTTTTTTCATAAATTCCCACTTTAGTTGAAGCTTTTATCGAACTGGAAGATTACTTAAGCAATTCAGGTGAAATGCCTCTCTGTAGGGTATAACAGATGGACCTAGGACTCCAAGTTACGAGTTCCAGTCATTAATGGGCGAGCTCCCTACTTTGATATACTCATGTATCCATACAAGGGCATAACTTTGGGCTGGGCATTGGGAAGCCCATTTAGGGGGGTCCAGGGGATTGTATTGGCTGGTTTTGAGCTTTTGCTGGTATTGGGGGTTACAAAAAATGTCTGAATTCTGTATGCATATCAGGGGCCAGCACTGCTGGGTGATAATATATTGTAATTTGTGTTAAAAAGGTGCACCCCCAGCAAAGCAGAGTGCCAGTGCCATACCTGGTAAAGAATGGCTATTTTGTTATTAGCCAGGTTGAGGTGGACGAGGCGCCCCAGACCCCGGAAAGCCCCCTCGCGCACCCTCCGAATGGCACACCGCTGCAGGGACAGGTGTGTGAGGTAGGGCGTGTGCTGAAACGCCCCCGTGGGCAGCTCCGGGATGGCGTTCCCCTTCAGGTCCAGCTTCAATGTGATCTGAGGCGGGGGGGACACACATACGGAGGAGAGGGTGTGAACAGGGGATGTCCACTCCTTAAAGGCGGACTCGCTGTTTGCGCTCTCCAGGTTAGCTCCTGCCCCAGTCCCTCACCTCGTTGATGGCGGGAGGAACTTGCGTCAGGTTCCTGTTGGCGCAGGTCACGGTGAGCTGAATGTTGTCGCACACGCACGTCCTGGGACATCGGCTGGGGCGCACGGCGGTAACGCAGAGCAGCGGGAGCAGTGCCAGGGCGGCCCAAGACGGAGCGGAGCGCTCCATACTGCGAGGCTGCGCAGCCGAGGGAGAAGCCCATTCATTACAGATCATTTATACAGGCTATCATATCTATATAAGGGTGCTTATGGCAAGCCAAATCTAGCCAAGTCTTTTATTCGTATAAGCTTATTCGTCTAAACTTAATTCTTACTAGTAATAAAAACATTCTTACTAGTAAGAATATGAGTTAAACATATCTAAAATGCAATTCTTACTAGTTAGAATGATAAGTTTTACTAGTAAAAGAATTGTGTATTTTTACCAGAAAGAATTCATATTACAGAGCTCTACAATTCAGTTTGTACTAGTCATATATTCCCATTGACTTCCATTATATTTTTCGCCTCAAATATGCTAAATTCAGTTTTCACTAATAAACAGTTATATTGTAGAGCTCTATAATTAAATTATTGCTAGTAAGAACTCATATTGTAGATATTAGTATATATATTTTGACTAGTAAGAATTCCAGGTTCACATTTAGCCTTCCGAGTTGCTACTAGTAAAAATTTCATTACAGAGCTCTACAATTACATTTTAGAGATCTGAAAGTTACACACCCAAAATGTGAATTTCAGATCTCTACAATGTAACTGTAGAGCTCTGTAATGATTTTTTTTTTTTAATGATGCTGCGTCGCACATTTAATTGCGTCTTTCAAACACACAGTATAAAACATACAGGCACAACACCGATTTCAAGTTTTAAACTTTGAAATTATTTTGTCGACTTACCTTTGTAAGTATGAAAGGAAAAAGAACTGTTTTCTTCCTACTATAAGGAATATATAATTTATTTGAACATTCCCTTATATACTTGTTCTACAGGAGAATGCAGGTTATAAAACGCCAAAACTATAACGCGATAGGCTCTAATCTGCTCCGACCATTCCGTTTGTGGATTTACTAGACAAAGGCGAGGGGAGCGGGCGCGTTTGGACCACTGCGGCCCCGTCTGAAGTCACGCCGTCTTTCGGAAAGTGACACGTCTGCGATACATTTCTGACCTCTCATTTTGCCCGACAGTTTCGAGACAGCTTTGTGGGGACTCAAATGTGTAGTTCCAATTCATGCGACTCATTTTGCATTTCCGAAATAAATGTTAGCAACAATTAATACATTATTGCTGCGATTGCTTGGTTTCGCCGGTGTAACTTGCTGTTCCGTGGCCCCTATTCGGGTCAGAACATGGATGAAATAACGCTCGGAAATCATCTTGCTTATAACGTGATCGTCCTGCGGATTTGATTGACTTAGATTTTCTCGCTGTGACAGACACATGCAGTCACCTACACGCCATCAGGCCAGGCTGCCTTGTTTGTCCGCTACTTCCACCAACAGTGCCCAAAGTGGCCTTAAGCCAAACTGATCAAATATCCGTCATAAACGCAAAACTTTTCTAGTCTATGTGGTGGTAGATACTGTGTGATCTGACAGGACGCGGTTGTCGTAACGCAGAAGAACGCTACGGCTGTCCAGGAGAAGACGAAATTAATTACATTGCGACAAGATGGTAAAATCACAGGGCCACCCGGAGCTGCTGGCGCCGAAAGTACGGCGTTTGTATGCGGGGTCAGCGCTGCGGTCCGCGCACAATTCGGCTCGATTTTAAACCGATTTGCGTATATATAAATACAACACATTTACATACAAATACATATATTTCATATATGGGTATATTGACCATATTTCAGGACAAAGTGCACATGAGCATTCTTCTTGTAAACCCGAGATTAGACTGGAGAGTACACTGTCATTTCTGACCCCAGGGGCGCTGATGTGCAGAAACTCCACCGCTACTCCTCTGCTAAATTTATAATCGCGTCTCCGTATTGCACTGGCCGTCATAGAAAATGGATTGTCGTGATATAGGGAAAGAATATCACCCCATCCTCCGAGTGATGCGCATGCAAACACCAGTGCGAGTGACAGCAAGTCTTCCGGACAAATGGGCAACGGAAAATGTGAGGATTAAAAGAGGAACTAAATAAGAGTGTAATAAGTCATAGGAAGTATGATCCTAGTAAAAGTTGGTGAATGGGTGTGACTTAACGGCCTTTGTAATTCTGGTAATAAAGCAAAATCTTCCACATTTGATATACCCCCTTCAAACCAGCACAAATCAGCAGAACATCAACCAAATGCCAGAGTTTTAGAAAAGTATAAAAGAATACAAATCTCAGAAATTATACAGCAGACAGATAAGAAAAACCAAAAGAGCAAGCCTGTTGACATTCTCCTTCTTACATGCATCCTGGGTGGTTTCTTAACCTTGCAGAGGAGGCTAAGCTAATGACCTATATCTGTACAGATCTACTAGATCCTTACTCAAAAGGTCAAAGATATCCGTTCTACAAAACACACTAACTGACATTTAAGCATTTAAAACAGGGCAGTGTAAACTACAGGAATGTAATCAATTAGAAAAAGGCACTGATGTGCAGAAGCCTCCTAGCTGGGCTGAGTATGGAACCTCAGGTCACTATTTACACCCCTAGAGATGGTGGTGCAGTCCTAGAGAGCTGGGTCTACCTAAGCTATCATATATGGCCATCTCCCATACTAATTATTACGTTTGACCATATATCCATTTAAAAGAAGAGTATCCAAAGATAAGCAGCACATAAAACTCTTCTGATGCTGATATGCAGCCTTCAGTTGCTCCTGTGTTGTGCTGGAGCTGAACGCGGAGCGTCTGTGTGTCCAATCATACAGCAGCGCAGCGAGGCAGTGCGTCTGTCTCCGAGTGTGAGAGAGAGTCTGTGTGTCCTGAGTGGAGGATAGTACAGGGTGCTTCACAGCCCTGCTCCAGTACAGCCCAGGGCGCGTGACTTTGGGGGT
>JAODKN010000093.1:5691916-5702107 GCA_026774425.1 Petrocephalus zakoni
GTGTAGCTCTTAGGGCCACTGAGGCACGCAAACCCCCTGACCACGGTAAGGTGGCAGTCCCTCAGGGGGAAAACTGAGAAATAAAATAAAATATTCCTCATCAGATTATAACAACTAAAAACATGGCATTTACCTTAATTGGATGGCCTATATCAAACATATTCGAACCCAACAATAACACTTCTCACTATTGCCAATATTAACAAAACTAAAAAGGGTAGGTCAAGTTATAAAAAAAAAAATCTATTCACCAAGTCTTGAAAACTAAAACTGAAAAATAGAAGGAAAAAAAAAAAAGAATAAAATAAAATATCCATCCAGATCCACACTTTTTAAAAGCTTGGAAGCATCTCACAGTATTAACTTTCCCTTTGTGAGCTGTTGGAAGCTGGGGTGGGAAGTGAATAAGCTTTGCTAAAATCGCTGTGATTACATCAGTATATGAAACGAGAAAACTGTCGAGTGCAGAGTAGAAAGCTGGGGCGGGGCTTCGTGTCGGGGTCTGACAGACACACGTCCTCCAGGCGGCTCTATGCAGCAGAAAGCTGGTGCGCGGCTTCGTGTCGGGGTCTGACAGACACACGTCCTCCAGGCGGCTCTATGCAGCAGACAGGCTCACAGTGGTGCTTGTGGGACCGAGAAAGAAACACTTCTCTACCAGACTGAAATTGTGAGAAGAACAATGGACTAGTCCCCCATTGACTGTACAAATATAGATGTATGTTTTAGTTGTTGTTAATTATCTCACAAGTCGCTATGATTTTGACGATAGAGATTTGCTGCTTCCTACTAGGAAACCTGACACAGACTAATTAGCATACTAACAGCGATTGGATGTTTGGGGGGGGGGGGATCTCTGCTGAGTGCCGTGTGAGCATGCGCACAAACGGAGCACGGAGGGAAAGCGAACAAGAGGTGAAACCTATCATCTCATTTGTGCCTTTTCCACTGGATTTTTCAGCTACTGTAGTAAATCTTGTCCATATTCAGTTTGTGGGTAATTATTATTTTCTTTCTCAACTTCTAAAAGTTTGATTTAAGGGGGCAGGATGTTTGTTTAAGGGGGCGTTGCCCCCTCTTGCCCAAGCGTAGAGCTGGCCCCGGCCTATACACACTTCAACAGTTGTTATCTGCACCCATCTTTAAATCCGTAATTGAATTAGGGCAGCAATGTGTAGTACTCTGTTTCCTCCAAGAATGATAGTAGTCGCACCATTGTTGATGTTATCATGTGACCGTCACATAGAGCAATCCCCATGGACACTCTAGTCAAAGCTGTCCATGCAGTAGTTGGATGCTAACGGTGGCCACTTTGAGCACCTAATGTGATTGCATAATTCAAACATGACTTACAGCTCTTTGACATTTATATGCATGTTTTTGTTTATTTTGAAGTGTGCATACATTTTTGCCCACCCCCACGGGTATTTATAAAATAAATGTATACTGTACTTATTGGCCTGGTTTCCCAGACAAGGATTAGGCCTAGTCCTGGACTAAACATGGAGAATCCCCATATATAATTCCACGTTAGCCCACGACTAGGCTTAACCTCTGTCTGGGAAACCGGGCCATTATGCTGAGAACAATTAATGTTGATCCGCAAATGAAGAATCACTATCGGGATGAGGGATATATGGAGTATGACTGCTAAAGGTGGAAATGGATAGTGTGTTGATATCTTAAACATTATATTCCACACTACAGTGCGTTCTTAGGCGAACGGTTGTGTCAAAGTACTCCCATCCGAGGCAAAATAACATTGGCTGGCAAGTCAATGCCCACTCGGAACTCATTTAAAGGAGTTAGACAAGGGTGCACACTACGCCCAATCAGCTCGTAGAATGTATAAAGAGAGAGACTGGATTGGATGAAGGTGCCTGTGAACAAATGATTGGAAGAAACATCAACAACATTTATATTCTAATGACATCACACTTTTTGGAAAACAAAAATATGAGCCTAAGACTAAATATAAAGAGAGCTTCTGACCAGGAGAACTGCAGCAAAGTTTAGAGTTGATCGCTAAGACAGAGGTCATAGGTAGGTTTGGTCTCCATGGCCAATTATCTATATAAGATTATTATATAAGAATTATTATATAAGAACAATTATCTGCAACAGAGCATCAGGAAATACATCCCACACCGACAGAACTATAATGAAGTACCTACAAAAATCTTCTAGTGATGTTATATCAATGAGTACAAAAATCAGAATTGGTTAGGATACGCTATTTTCTGTGGCTCTTTGTGGATGTGAAAACTGGAGTATGAAGAAACAGGCCTGGAAAAATACAGACGCTGCCCAACTTTGGCGCTGGCAAAGCCGTGTATTCCGGATCAAAGCAGGGCTAAACTCTCACTTGAAGTGCAAATGACCAGATCAAAGCCGTTTCATTCTGGGCATATTGAGAAAACCCAGTTAATTGGAAAAGGCTGTAATGCTCAGAAAGGCGGAAGAGGACGGCCAGCACCATGGTGGATGGATTCAAGGCATCCTGGAGAAATTCCATCTATACAGTCACTGCGACCTGGGCGATTACATGTTAAATAATAATAATAATAATACTAATTAATAATCGTCACCGAATTTCTTTTTTTTTTACAGCTTTCACCCACAAGTTCCTCACGTGACTCCTTATTTTATTTTATTCTGATGAGACTCCCTTGATTGCTGCATCCGTGGCTTATGCTACGCCTATCAGACACAGCGCCGCAAACTGTTGCAGCGCTCCTGCCTGCAGCACCCTGAACACGTCCGGCTTTGGGACCCGGCTGGCGGAGCGACCCGGAATAAACTTGAGCGCGACTGAGCTAAAAGGAATGGAAAGTAAAAAGTCTCACATGTTCCGTCCGGAGAGCGGCCCCCGGGGCCTTGTGGGATGAGGGCGCCGTGGCCCGGGCACCGCGACGAGCCGCCGAGCCGATAAGCCTGCGCTGGGATGTTTCCTCGCTAGGAAGCTCGCTATCGTGCGCGCCGACCGGAGGTGAGCGCCCGGGTGGCTGGCCGGCTAAGCCGCCGTGCGGCGCTAAGGGCGGGCGGGCGGACGGACGGACAGCGGCGGGCGGGCGCCGGTTCGGGGACCGCCGCGGTGCGGGGCGATGGCCAGCGGAGGCTGCGGCTGGGTGGTGCGCGTCAGGGTTGCGTATCCTCCCGGCGTGGCGGCGAAATGCTAAGCGGCTAAGTAACGCGGAGTCCGGGGGAGATGCCCCGCGGATTGGGAGGGATGCGGCCGGCGGCGCGTTTATGGCGCCGGCCCCCGTCCACAGATCGCCCGGCTCGCTCCGCCGCCTCGCTGTACGGCCGCCCGGCTCTCCGGCACGCAGCGGCCTCTCGCAGCTACCCGGCCGGCCGGCTAGCTAGGCGACAGCCGGGCTCTCACCCCGGCGCTGGTTAAGCGGCGCGCCTCGGCCAATCCTGCGCCTAAATGCGGGGTCCGGGGGTGAAGCAGGAGCCGCGCGGCGGGTCCCGGGGCTGCCCTCGCCGGGGTGCTTTTCAGGCGACCCCGGGGATGGGCGGAGTGCAGCTGGCGCTAGGCCCCCAGGACCGTGTCTAAGTTCCTCACTCCCAAGTGCTTAGCGCGGCGGCTAAGGCGCATATCCCCACTTTACCGGGAACGACACGGACAGACACGTCGGCGCCTAAAGTCATCGGCACCCCGATGAGCGCTCCGGTGGCCAGCAGTAGTTGGAAAATAATATGAAAATGAGTAAACGGCGCACTTTTGCTTATTAGCAGGTGCGGCGTGTTTTAGTTTCACTGCTTACAGCCAAATGATTGCAGATTGCCCCCTAAGAGAGACCGCTCCGTCTGGCGCTGTGGTTACGGTGCACACATGCAGAGTAAGGCCGTCAGCGAGGGCGCAGTAACCGCCTAACACTCCGCCTCCTACCTGCCTGGTTATCAGCGTGGAGGTTTCACGCTTGTATGAAGCTGGATATTTAGTGAAGTTGTTTTCCAAATATCAAATATCCTTTGAGATTAAAGCTCAAGTGTTTTACGGAAATGTTCTCCCCGGAATGCACTCGTGACTTTGGGTATCTTTAGTGCTTCATCGAGGAGGAAGTCCTGCATTGCGCGTTGGCACCTGCTTCCACGTTAGCAGGGCCATGGTGTGGAGTTTCCACTGTAATATTAGCCCTATGGGCAGTCTTCTTAAAAGATGCATCAACATGTCAAATGTGCGTTGTTGTGGCGCACTCCTGGTCTGCAGTCATATTTTGAGAACAGTATGGGGTGGTTTGCGTCCAGATGCAGATCTTGATTTTCATTTCACTACCCTCCTTTGGAGAAGTGCTTCAGCAGAATGTCGCCCACAAGCTGAGCAGTAGGCAAGGGCTTAGACTTGAAACTCAAAGCTTGTGGGTACTTAACATGGGGGGGTTGACTTGCTCTTGTACCCAAGACTGGGGGGTTTTGCTCTTGCAGATCTTGGTGGATGGAGACTAAAACGGTAATCTGTGGAAGCTGCTCTTGATGCATAAGCATTTGTCTCTCTTTAGCTTTGATGCGTCGTGGTCGGGGTTGTTCTGTTGGCATCCTGCGGTACAGCTGCCGTCGCTCATTAGCATTTCTCTGCCTCTTCTTTCAGCCATGGATTTGGAGCGACAGAAACGAAGGGAGGAGATCCAGAAAGCCCTGGGATTCATTCAGTGAGCAAACGGACGCGTATCGTTTCCCTCATCGCTGAGATTCTGTTGCCATATTCTGTTCTTTGCTGAGACGAGTCTCGGCCTGCTTCAGTGCACTTTCTGTACCTTTAGTTTAGCCAAATGCTCTTAGTGATCTGACAGCAGGAAATGGCCTGGCCTCACTCCCACGGTGGCGTTCGATGCCGAGCTGCTCTTCTCGCCATTAACTCTTTTTCATCACTTGTCCTGAAGATTAAAATATTTTTCATGTGTTTGCACCCCAGGTCATCCTTGCCTTACCCTGAGCCTGAAGGTTACGAGGTACGTTTGCCGTGTGCTGTTTTCGCCTGCACCCCTCTCTAGCTGCTGTGATATTGCATTTAGTGCGCCCTGTCCCTGTGATGGGTGTGTGCTAGAGATTGAGACGTATCAATTTTCAGTGCTTTAGTACTCAATAATTTGTGTATTTAAGCAAGATAAAACCTAATAAATTTACACCACGTCCAGTTTAGTGAAGTTGTAAACTTGTATTGTCCCAGTCGCGCTGATGTAGCTACTCTGGTTTCCACCTTCAATATGGTCTCTGTCTCTATCTCTGCTCCATTTCCTCCTGAACTACCTGTTTCTGCCTCTCTTCTGTTTCTCATGTTCATTTTGTTCATTTTTCTTTCTCCAATTTCTAACTCCCATGTCTGTCTGTATCTCTTTCCCCCCCCATCCCTACAGGTGTTTCTGACCCAGCTGGTGTGCAACCTCCTGGATGAGGGCAACACGGTTTTCCGTGAGGGTGACTGGAGGCAGGCGACGGTGCAGTACAGCGAGGGTGTGAATGTGGCACGCTATGCCCAGGCGGAGGCGCTGGTGATCCCTGCAGCATTGCTGGAAAGCCTCTACGTCAACCGGGCTGCGGCACATTACAGTCTGGTGGGTTCCCAGTTTGGAACCAGTTTGATGATCAGTCACAGAAATACAGCGTGCGATTATGCTGCGTCAAGCATCTTCGCTGACACACAGTGCTGCTTGGCATTCAGTGAAAAATTTATTTTTGTAGCTGTGAATGTGATTTAGTTAGTGCAAAACTGAAGTGCTTTTTTTGAGCTATTCGTTCTGCTCATTCCTTGTATTTTAATCATTGACTATCTACATACTAAATTAGTGTTTCCCGCAGACAGTCCACATTTTCGCTCCCTTCCAGCTCCCAACAGTGGGCTGTCTGGCAGGGAGCTAGAAGGGAGCATAAACGTGGATCGTTTGTGGGTCCCTTAGGATCGAGTCGGGGAAACACTGTTCTAAATAGTCATGGTGCAGATATCTCCTGCTATCCAGGTGCCCTCTGCCTCAGCACAGTACATGGGGGTCCGCTGTAACTTCTGAAGCTCAGTGTTATGTTGCATTGCTGTCTTCTTTGTTTGTTTGTTTTTTTTTTGCTTGTGCCATCCCCTCTGACCTCCATCCACTCACCGCTGCCCTCTAGGGGGAATATGAGCATGCCATGCAGGACTGCAACAGCGCGCTGGCCGTGTCGGAGGGGAGCCGCAAGGCTCTCTACCGCAAGGCTCTGTGTCTGCAGGAGCTGGGCCGCCTACGGGAAGCCTACGAATCCAGCATGGGGTGTCTGCTCACTGCCCCTCATGTAAGTGGGAGCCAAGGGCATGATGGGATTTTGGGAGGGGGGTGGAAGCCAGGGGCATGATGGGATTTTGGGAGGCGGAGAACCTGGAACAGTACGCTAGGTTGTGTATTCAGGCCCATGCATTATTTAGTGGATATGTCTTTCATGGAGAGAGATGGGACATGAAAGCCAAATCTCCTCAGAGGGATGAATAATGTACCGTTATTCTGCACTGTTCTAAATGTCTGATTCTGCTTCTCCGATAGAAACAGTTCCACGCCAAATGGCAGTTGGTGGTCCCTTGATGTCAGTAGTACAAGGGCAGTGATGTAACAGCTGTCAAAAATCGGGCTGTTCATTCTATACTGACATAACACCAGGAACGTAAAGAGATTCTGGGGGCTAGAATTTGTAGTAGTTGTCCAGTTAGGGAGGCTCCATCCCAGTGGAACCAGTGAGGCGCAGTGCTGTAACGTGATTGGCCGGGGGTGCGGCTGCTTACATCACAGGCATGCAGAAGTGTCTGCGTTATCTGCGGGGATGGAGTGTGACCGTGTGTCTGACTGCCGGAGGATGGTTTGGCACACGCCCGCTGGCCGGGTACCCTGTCAGATGAAGGCAGTGTGGGGTGGGTGACGGGAATGGGGTTAGGCGCTCGGTGTTGGGCTCACCAGGCCTGCCGTTGCTCTGCCTTTTCCCAGGACCGCCAGGTGAACGAGCTGGCCCAGGAACTGGCCGGCAAGCTGGGCCTGAAGGTGCGGAAGGCCTACATCAGCCCTCAGGTTTGGCGCTCCTCATCTGCCAGTCTCTGGTTTAATTTGCCTGTCGCAGTTTGTGATGGATGGATGGAGGGAGGATAGGCACTGTGAGGACGCTGTGTAAACCTGTGCCTCTGGCGGCCCGGGCTCTATTCCACAGGCAGAGTCTTCTGTGGCAGGGGTGGACACCAATGGCAACTTGGACACTTCAGGAGGGGAGGCAAGTGCTGGAGGACTAGTGACTTACTGAGGTCATGGACTGTGTCTTATGTATGTAATATGCACTGGTGAGCTAAAACAGCCACCCCCTGTGAAGCAACTCATCTCGAGTATCTGGTATAAATGGTGCATGTCACAGTCTGGCATATATAGCCTGTAAGATCACATTCGGCTCTCTGGTGGGAGGTGCTTGGCGCAGGTATCCATGAGCGTTCCACAAACTGTGCCGCTTCAGAGATGCTCTGAGCCAGTCGTCTGAGCATAATGATATGGCCCTTGGCAGAATGACTCGGATCATTATCGCTGCTAATTCCTTCTGCATTCACCATGCCAGCTTATTCACTTTTCATGGCTCGTCGGTGAATGTTATACATTTATGTGTATGTTTGTACATATGCATGTGTGTACACCAAGGAAAACTAGTGTAATGAATAGAGCTATTTTGAAGAAATTCCTTGTATCTGGTGATTGAGTTCAGACTGAGGAATGACGCATTCTGTCTGTGTGTGTATTGCAGATTTCAGCCAATGGTCTGGAGTCCTTAAATGGCATTGCATCAGGTATGAACTCTGTCTAAAACTGAACTGGAATCTTCAATCTGAAGAGAGAAGAATAGAGCACTTTGTCAAATCGCCTCTCTCTGCCTCTTCAGAAGACAGTGCCCAGTGCATCCCGGCCCCCCTGGCCACGCCCATTCCGGTGAGCGACGAGCCCTCATCGCTGCCAGTAGCTCCCGTGACCCCCGAGGACCTGCCTGAGAGCCCGGGGCAGGTGTCCTTCTCGGTGCCTGTGTCGGAGCACCTGGGCGAGTGTGAGGTGATTGGTGATGAGCTGGACACGCTGCTGGACTGTATCCCGAAGGGGGCTGAGGTTAGTACAGGCTAAGGGGGGGCCAGAGGGCGTCACATCCCATGGGGAAGAGTCTGCATTTATTCCCCTGTTAGATCAGTCATTGTGGTAAATATCAGGCCAGTTTGTTCAACTTAATTGATTCAGATTAAAGTGTCCTTTGAAGTTGAGACCTTTCCAGTAAAATCCAATGTTGTTACACAGCTCAGCTGCAGTGGCTGCATCCATCTGTACCTCTAATTATCCCCCCCCCCCTCCCCAGAGCTCCGTGCAGGGCGCCATACCCACCAACCTTCCCAACACGGCAGTGGGTCTCCGGCCCGCCTACCCTCCCAGCCTGCCAGCCCCCTCTCTGCAGCTGCCCCCCGCCTTCTTCACCTCGGCCGTGAACAGCCTCAATGCACTGGACTCCTTCTCCAGCCTGGGCTCAGGCGACGCCCCCGTGCAGGTGCTCGACGCCCTGGACTCCTTTCCCCCCGGACTGAGCGCCTCTGGACTGGGGGCCGCAGAGGCGGGGGGGCTGGACTCCCTGTCAGAGTTCACGCTGCCTGGTGGGTACGGCTACACGCCCGTTTATTTTCGGAGAAATGCATAATTACATTTTTATCCTTGTTAAGGGTCACCATGGTGTCTTCTGTGTCTCCAGGAGGCAGAATCTCTCACAGTTTCATCCCAGGACTTTGCAACAGCAGCTCCACTCACTCTGTAAGCATGCGCCCCACTGCCAGGCCCACCTCCAGACATGGAGGCTTTGCTGTCAGGCCAGCACCCTTGTTAGAGTTCTGTTGTTTTGCTCGGGGAGAGTGAGCCTCTCGGCTGAGGTGTGTCTTGGCATTAGCGGCCCTGCTCGTTTCCCCGCAGTTGGCTGGCTTCACATCTAAATTGGCAGTTAGACAAGAACACGTCTGAAATGCCAAAGGTCGTGCTTGTATAAAACCTCCTGCCCTGGAGATTTCCTTGATTTTTGTACGGGGCTCTGCTGTCTTCAGTTCGGCGTGTCTGATCACAGGTCTTAATCTGTGTGTCTCCCTTACTTTTCTGTCACCCCCCCCTCCACCATCCCCCAGAATGGCCCAGCAACCACCAACCTCTCTCTGCTGTCCCGTAACCCCTTGGCTGGCACCCATGAGTTCAGACAGGCCTGTCATGCCTGCTACAGTCGCATAGGTACGTCACTGCGCTCCATAGCGCCCCCTATCCTGTCAGTGTGCAGCTGTGTTCTAGGGGCCCCAGGAAATGACTGGATCTTAGGGCGCTTTTCCACCGCACCAATTACCATACTTTTGGTTTGGTACTTTTAGTACTTTTTGCTTTTCCATGGACTTCCGGTCGAGTACCAGTACCGAAAGTGCCAAACCAGATGGAGTACTTCTTTGGTATTTCGGTACTTTGGAGTGAAACTTGAAATGCTTTCGTTGTTGATTTGGTTATACAAATAGCCAGATTCTGAAACGCAATACAGCTGCTGTCTTGAAAAAAGGCACGAACTGAGAAAACAACAATAAAGAGAGTAAAAATAAATAAATAAATAATAATAATTATTATTATTATTAATTGTGATCTGTCGTTAGAACATATACAACCAGATTTGGGTGGCATAACAAGAAATTTAAAAAGCCTATTAGGAGTGATTTAAACAGCATGGATGAGAATGAATGATTGTCTCAGAAAACGCATGCAGCACTCATGCATAAGCTAATCTTTAGACTGATTTTGAAAACAAATTTGGATAATCTATAAAAGGAATAATCATTACAATTACAAAATTAGCTAAGTTTCCTTCTCCTCTCTCTTCCCCCTATGCCAGAGTTAAAATGTTTTAGTAAAACTTTAACCCCCTGCGCTTTGATGTCTGTACAGAACTGAAAGTAAGAAAGTCAGATCTTAACGTAGCTGACCAGCGACGTAAGAACTCCATGTGCAGTTTTTCTTAGATTAAATATCCAACGTCGTCCAGCTGTATACTACAGCCGTTTTTAGAATTCAGTACAAGCTACCCTGTTTCTGGTCGTGCTCTTACTCAGCGCCAGTACCAGTGTTTACGCCAGTGGGAAACCAGCGTAGATGGATGTTAACAATGACGGGGGGGCCCCCCCCCCCCCCCCCCCCCCCACCACAC
>JAODKN010000093.1:5711802-5723591 GCA_026774425.1 Petrocephalus zakoni
TTACAGGCGGGATGGTGGCTGGTAACCCCTTCAATAAATAAAACTGGTCCATACAACCCCCGGGAGCCCTCTAAATCGGCAGAGACCTCAAAAGCCCCATGTTAAGCTCAATGTTGATCAGCTGTGCAGTGTGACACTAACGGCCTGCTCCTCCGCATTGAGCCATGAGGCTGCAGCTGCATGCGTATAAAGCTGGGCTTACAATAGCTGTTTTAAATGTGGTGGTTCCGGCATTTTGGAACCTGCTGATCTCCCGGGATTTTCACACATGATTGTGTCAACAGAGAATTGTGATCAAAAAATATACATCCAGGCAGTGGAATTCTGTGGAGGAAAACGACAAAGTGCAAATTTATGGCAAGCCGTTTTAGCTTTAATTCATTTTTAGAGGATATCACATTTTTAGTTCTAACTAGTAAGAATGCACATTCCTGATATCAGAAATTAAATTTGAACTAGTAATAATGTGTATTTCTGATATCACAAATTCAGTTCCAGCTAGTGAAGAGCGCGAGCGGACCTGGGCCAGTACCCTTCTCTTACCCCACACAATTTTAGCCCCTGTTCGTTCCGCTTTGGTGGTTCGCTTAGTTTGCACTTAGGGCTCGATCTAACAGTGCCTTTTGCTTAGGCTGACTCCCCGCAGTACCTGAACCCCACAGTGTAAGGTACTAGAGACCTGGAGACCGTATGTTCTGCCTCGAGGGTCCTTGACTTTGTAATGACACAGCCACCAACCTATTCAATAAGGAGTTTATTGGATAATGTCAGATCTCAAACGATCCCTTTTACATTATAGCCCTATAATATCTATCACCCTTGATGGATCAGTCTAGAGAGGAGTATGTGGCGCTACTATGGGCTCCTACGAGCTCTCTCTCTGTCTCTGTTCTAGCTCTGTCCCTGTGTGTTCGTGTGTCTGT
Source organism: Petrocephalus zakoni (assembly GCA_026774425.1). Taxonomy (NCBI): domain Eukaryota; kingdom Metazoa; phylum Chordata; class Actinopteri; order Osteoglossiformes; family Mormyridae; genus Petrocephalus; species Petrocephalus zakoni. The sequence goes on from JAODKN010000093.1 coordinate 5,712,726, forward strand.
GAGCTGAGATCATTATCAGTTAAATACCCTTCTCCTTGGAAGCCTTAATGCGTCATTGAAACGGACTCAAACTGGTTACAGCTGGTTTTTTCACCACTATTTCCTAACTCTATTTCCTCTCAACATTAAGTCAAAGGTTAACATTTGCCATTTAACATTCAGACATTTAACATTCAGTCAAAATTTAACATACCTTCAACACTAGCTAGCATGCTAATACTTGATATCAGAAATTTTAAATTTGAACTAGTTGAAATGCCAATGCCTGATATCAGAAATTCAAATTCAGGTTATGATTCAATTTTAACTAGTCATAATTCAAAATTCTGATATCAGGAATTCAGTTTGAACTAGTCAAAATGCCAATTGTTGATATCAGGAATACAATTTCCGCTAGCTGAATATCCAATTACTATTATAACTAGTTAGGATTGAAATTTAATTATATCTAGTTACAATTCAATTTTCCCGTGAAAAGTTGGATGAATACCACTTTGTTGAATTACATGCTCTATTTTTATCAGTGTTCTAGGTAGTTTTATTAATGTTTTACATTTTGTATCTTAAATTTGCAATGTATATATAAAATCTGCGGACAGATAGGGCACTGATTCAGCGGAATGCCCCTTAAAAGCCGGAGTCATGGCTCCTTCTGCCGAGGAAGCCCCCTGACAAATATAGCCCTTAGCGATCCTTCCTCGCTGATTCCATTACAGGCCACCGAACAGGAATCCAACTTGGATATTTAACATTTCATATACACCTCATTTTCCTGTTACCCCACTCTAAACAATGCCCCTGCTCCCTAGTGTTGTAGTACTCGAGATCGGTCTCGAGACCAGTTTATGAAGGTCTTGGTCTCGTCTCGGACTCGGCCGCATTTGTACTCGGTCTTGTCATGGACTCGGACAAAGAGGACTCGAAATTTTATTTCGAGACCAGCCGAGACCACGGCTCTGAGAATAACATATTAATAACGATAATCATGTTTAATGTTGGATTAACTTCTTACTTAAAGTGCAACCAATGATGTTAGTGCCGACCCCGGTTACCCGACCCGCCCCCTTCACACACGCACTGGCCAAGAACACAGGTGAAGTTGTGGTTGTCAGCAAAATCATCTATAATCAAATTTGGACACCAATTACACAAAGAATTCATGTGGAAATCAACGGGGAAAAGAAAACGCACAGCAGTGTGTAAATTCTGCAATACACCGATAATGGAGGCGACTGGGACCACATCAAATTTTTAGAATTAATTTTTAGTTGAAGACATATCTATAATGTAATATGTAACATCATTTTCTAATACCTTTTTGGTACCTTTGCTTCTCTGTAACTTGCACCAAAAAATTAACATATATTTTTCATATAAATAAAGTTAATGTCACCAGATATCTGTGTTATCCTTCTTCAATTTTAGGTTCTTGGAGTACAAGGCTGGCCAAAAGAAAGATGACACACAGCCAACTATAGCTTCCTTTACCCAGAAAGGGCAGGTCTACATCGAACATTCTCAGAGACAAGGAGCCATCAGTGAAGCTATTGTCCAAGATTTACTAATTGGGTGTTGTCTGCCTCTGTCAATTGTGGAAAATGTACCTTTTAAACACTTTCTTGAGATTTTAGACGGTAAGTACACACCAATCTCCAGAAGAACTATTTCTGAGAAACAGATCCTAGCATTGGTGAGGAAGGTCAAGGAGAAAGTTTTAGAGAAGCTGGCGACAGTCATATGTCTCACTAATGACTGATATCTGGTCTGATCGCAGACGGCGTTCCTTCCTTGGAGTGACTGCCCACATGTGCTGCAAATCAAAGGCTGCCTATGCACTTGAGTCCTACTTGCTGGACTGCAGGCATTTTACAGGTAGACATACTGGTGAGCAAATTGCTTCCGCCTTTGAGGAGATCACAGAGGATTATGGAATCCGTCACAAGATAAGCTATATCATTACAGACAATGCTTCAAATATGAAACGTGCTTTTAAAGTTCACATGCCACAACAGCAGTCTGATGACAGTGCGAGTGAGGAAGAGTCTAGTTGATGAGAACATGTGGGAGGACATGAATTCAGCGAAGACAAAATTAACCTGATCATCAGGTGAAGGTCTTTCCTGCTTTGCTCATTCTCTACAGTTAGTTGTGAATGATGGCTTGAAGGAGGCTAAGGTCATCTCCCGCGCCATTGCCAAAACATCACGGTTTACAACTCTGTTACATAGCAGTTCACAATTCAGAGACAAGTTTGAGGCTGATTTCGGCACTACTAAGACTATTCCAGCAGCAAGCAACACCCGCTGGAACAGCACTTTCAAACAAGTACAGGCACTCACAGCTCTGGATCAGAGTCCTAAATGAAATGTGCAGCAAGGATGTAGTCTTTAGTGCTTGTGAGTGGAACCAGCTAAAAGAACTGACTTCAATTCTTGCACCATTCTCTGAGTCAACAGACCTTACAGAAGCAGAGAAACCAGTTACCATAAGCATGGTGGTTCCGACTGTCCTGGACTAAAAGACACACCTCGTTAAGATGGAGGGGACCCAGATGCAGTGCCGACCGTTAGTCAAGGCCCTCCATCAGTCCCTGGTGAAAAGACCAAAGATAGTGGAAGAGAGGAACCGTTTAACCACAATGTTTACTTTTTGGCTACCGTTCTGGATCCACTGTTTGGATTAAGTTGGGTGGATCTGGATGTTACCAGTGGGGGAAATGCAGCATCAGTGAAGAAGTTCAGAGATGATCTGAAGAAGACACTGATGGGAATCTTTTAATTTCATCTTTAAAAGATCATTTGTGAACTACCAATCTTCTTTTTTTGTAAATAGTATATATTAATAACATAGTGTAAATGTTTAATTAATGGGTTTTTAATATCACCTGTTTATTTTGCCATAAATATGTTATGCTCTTGGTATAATGTACCTGCTACTGTTTTAATATTTAACCTGTAAATATACCTATTATAGATAAACAGTTGTATTACAATAGCACCTCAGACCTAAATAAAATAGGTCATCGAACATCATCTTATTAATGCCTATTAAACCTATATTTCTATATTTCTTCCTAAAACTGATCACTGTACTGGACCAAATATTCAGTAACATCAGTGTTCATTGTACTTCCAATTTGTCTTATAAAGCTCCTAAAATAATACATTAAAGGTAATTCTCTGATACATACAAGCAATCTATCCATTTCATTCTAACTCAGTTTCTGTGCTTGTGTATTTTTCAGACACTTTGATCTGGATGATGATGGAGAGTGAGGGAAATGCAACTAATTCTGGGGCTATTGTGAATCCACCCAGTGATTCACCACCAGTCAAATGGCCTCCTTTTCCGTCTCGCTATAAGGCCTACAAGAAGTGCAGCTCAGATCATGATGCAAGTATTATAACACAGATCAACAAATACTTTGATGCCGTTCATGACTGGGATGCTGGCGATGCACTTGACTTCTGGGCCAAAAACCATGTTAGATTCCCACAGCTTCACAATTTTGTAATGAAGGTGCTGTCAGTCCCTGCCTCCTCAGCACCAGTGGAGAGGGTTTTTAGTAGAGGGGGCATTATAATGAGACCCATTATGCACGTTTAGGTCCAAGAATGTTGCAATCCCTCATGTGATTTTTCATTTATGTGGTGTTTCAGGCCATGTTGTGTGGCGTTTAGCAATTACCCCTCATCTTTGGGGTCAGTTTGGTCTTGAAGAGTGTTCTGCCAGAGTGGTTTGTTGCGGCTTAATAAACGATGTTATAATTTTAGGTAACTTCTTCCAGTGAAGCAATTTTGTAATTTTATGACTGAAACACCTGCAGTTATGCAACCGGTTCATGTTCATGTTTCTTTGAAAACAAAATTGTATGGTCTTTAGAAGTTGATGATATATTTTTTATTTTTAACTTTTTTATTGTTTCTGACCATAATTACTATATTACGTCTACTTGTGGAGTCGACAAGCTTCAGTATATCTTGGATATGCTGGGTTTTTGGATTTTACAATTCAAATGTTGAATGTTTGACATTCTTTGTTCTGCTTTCTGATTATTGCAATGTAAGAGAATAGTCAAGAGAGGAGTAAAGAATAAACATTTTTAATGTTGCATAGTGTATGTTGTTTGCTTCATTCAGCTGTTTTTGAGGGCTGCTTAGGCGTTGCACTTATTTCTTATGCGGTGTAAAACGCGCATTCGTCCGGTCTCGACTCTGTCTCGGCCAGCTCTGGTCTTGGTCTGGTCTCGGTCTCGGCCAGCCCTGGTCTCGGTCACGACTCGGTCTCTGCAAGCCCAGGTCTGTCTCGACCGGCCCTGGTCTCGGTCTCGGTCTCGGCCAGCCCAGGTCTCGGTCTCGATTCGGACTCGGCCAGCCCTGGTCTCTGTCTTGGCTAGACCTGGTCTCGGTCTTGGCCCCTAAGAGTCTTGGTCTTGTCTCAGGCTCGACCCCCCTCTGGTCTTGGTCAGTTCTTGGTCTCGGATAAGGTGGTCTTGACTACAACACCACTGCTCCCTCGCTACACCAAGGCCACCTTCTGCAATCAGTCATGCTTCTTAGACTGAATACGCCAGTTGCCAAAACCCCTATAATCTTGAAACCTCCTCAAGTTCACTTTAATTGGCAGTAATACCCTGCCAAGAAAAGAGCTGAAATATGTCACGTGATTACAAGCAATATAATCCCACTGTGTCAAAGTGCATTTTAATATGAATAAATCCTTAGAAACCTTAGTACACAATTGACATTAAAATGATTATGATCAGCATAAAATGGAAGTGACGTGGTGCACGTATTACAATACATAATACGGATTAATCAGAAAAACTTCACATTTTCAGGTGGTTTCATAACGACGCGAAGTTTGTTTTTCGACTTAGGTAACAGCGCACGCTGCCAGAGCAGCACTTCCCGTTGGTTTGCGTTCGCTAACCAATCGGATACCGCGTCTACGCCGCAATTGACGATGCTGACATCGTCATTGGTCAATCCTCCGTAGGTCAGCGTCTCGGGGGCGTGGCTAACTGATTGTCATTCACAAGAAATCTTGTGATCATAGTGGATTAAATTCCGATCTGCGTCTAAATACTCAGTAAGAAGTGTATAAGATCTTTAGATCAACAGAATCCAGCGGGAAATCATAGTATTTGACATTTTTGATGCTGGAGTGCGGTTTCTTGGTTTCGTTGCTGATATCAAAGTAAACCAAAGTTGTCCGGGCGTCGTCGGAGATGTCTTCTCCTATCAGAGATGTCGTCCTCGATGGCACAGGCGACATCTCAGAACTTTTTAAAGCCCTGCTCGAGTGCCCCTTCCCTGTACCAAACGTAGGCCCGGACGGTAAGCTTATTTCCCACAATTATCGCGTTAATATTTTTGACTATTGTAACAGTTCACAGCTATGGCGTAGCAGCCAATTTGATCCAGATTATAAATATTGGGGAGTACCCGTCAGGGGACCTGCAACTGCTTCTGTTATTATAGCAGCCTTACCGCGGTATAAAGCAAAGTGCATGACCGAATAGAGGAGTTAGCAGAATTCAATTTTACAGCCAACCATATGAATACAATATTCAAATAGAATATCTTATAGGTGTTTATAGTAATGAAAGAAAACAAATCTTTATTGACATTTGTTAGAGATACAGAGCAGAATTTACTTAGATGCTAGACTAAGAATTGCGTGCCTGTAGTTATCAGTCATAAATATTATAAGTAAGATATAGTCTGAAATGAACAGCTTTGTGGTTGTGGATATTAAACTTTTCCATAACATTCCGTGCTAATGCTTTCCTTTTCATTTGGCTAGTTTCACGCTCAATCATGGTCATTTGTCCCAGTTTGGGAGTCTCTGTATGAAGACGTAAACGTCTGTAGGATTTTTGCATTAAGTCAACAAGTTTATCATCTTAGTGCAAGGTGTCTAGTGCATTTGGAGACACTCTCATACCCAGATACCAGTAATACACACGTGTAATGTAACGTGTAAGGTAATATAATAATGATGTGATGTGATGCTGCAGTTTTAGAACAGCACTGCGTGCCAAAATGATTAATGCATTTTGGTCTAGAATACGGTGTTACAATGCTAAAGTTACAGTGAAATAAGATATTTATAAAACGGTCTTTTATTATGATCTGTGACGTTGTCTGTGCGGACTTTAATCTGCCACCCTACACAGGTTGTTGTGGAGAACTGACTCACTGGTGGACTTCGGCTTTGACCTTGATCACAGTTTTCACCTTGCTTTTAGCAAGCAGGCCCACTGGTTTTTTTGCTCCCTACGTGGGAGTTTTTGGTTCCTCTCCTCCGTTGCCATCTGGCTTTCTTTCTTTCTCTCTTTCTTTTCTCTGTCTTCCCATTCTCTGTTTTGGTATTATTCTGTCTTAATGATGTTGTAATGTATCGCAACACACCCACGTAAGGCGCCGTGGGGCGACACTCTTGTGAAAGGCGCAATACAATATAAATTTAATTGAGTTGGATTGCATTGGTCGTTAGATCAATGCAATCCAACTCAATTAAATTGATCGGTAGATCAAAAACTCATCAGTATTTTCACTTAAGGAAGCAGGTTAATGTTATCCTTTCTTTGACAGTGAATGTCCTCTTCCTCCATCCCTCCGCGGCACCGTGTAACTGGGACCAGTAGGTGGCGCTGCCCCCTCGTCTCAGGCGCTGCGCTGAGGTTCCAATACGCGTCCTAGAGATGCACAACTTTCCGTGTGCTTCAGCGTTTTAAAATCCACCCTTTAAGTCATGTATGAAAACACCCTACCATTCATATATTTTAACTGGGTTTACGTTACAAATCATTTTAACACGCACATTGAATAACATTCGCTAGATCGTTTTAATTTTGGGGGGAAGTAAGAGGGTAATACTTGCAAGTATTGCCGTTTTTAGTATAATGGATGCTTAAACTTCATATTTATGAACGAAGCAAAACGAATAATTTTCTAATGTCGTTATCAAAACATGTTATGTTAATTGTGACACTGATCGATTGATTGTTTTATCAATATTACAGAATGATGTATGCAATGAATATGTCGCCAGCGGTTGGTGTAAACTACATGCAGTAGTAATTCGCTGGATCAGTACCCTAGATGCGGAGCGGAGGACTGACCCATTTTGTGGCGCTTTCTGAACTAGCTTAACATTGGCGAACAATGTAACAAATTCTCCATTAAAATCGAGGACGGCTTTCAGTAAAACATCTTGCTAATGTATTTTAATGACTGCACTGTTTTGATTTCGTTTTTAAAAATAGGATTAAAAAAAATATATTGGAGGGTAAAAAAAACAGAAGCGGTGGAATGCCGCTGGGTACAGAATGTTCTCTGGCGCTTCCTGCGAAAGCACACTGCAGCACCGAGAGCGGCTCCGGCGCTGGGCGCGCACTCCCCCTCCGAGGCACCCGCATTCTGAGCGCACATCTCGGCCATCGCACTAGCCTACACTTAGCCTTAATAGCTTTCCCGTCAGATGATACCGGGACGTTACCGTACACGCTGTGTGTGTGTGTATGTGTGACTGCATGTACATAGCGTTGTACAGCTATTCCTAATGCATATCACTGGCAATATGTGAACGCTCCATTGATATTAAACCGGCCATTAACGGAATGAATTATATTGTTCCGGTTCCGATGTCAGTATGATAAAGCTGCCCGTCCCCGCAGGACTCTGCAGCCCCTGCCCCCACACGTGTAGCGTGTCTCCGGCTCCGTCCGCTGCTGCACTGCCGCTGGCCTTATTGCGGGCTTCGGGCTTGTGCCTCACCACGTGAAAAAGTCGCACTAACCAAAGTAACCAAATACCAAAGTATTAATAACCAAAGTATTAAAAACGACGGGGTGTCTGTAATCAGAATAAAACAGTTGCGACCATCATGAATGATATATCTCGAATAATATTTTCTGGATTGCCATCAATCCTGCTTCTAACCACTTAGGCCTGTCCTGATCAGGGTGGAGGAAGGAAATATGCATTATTAAAGTATATTATGGATTTATGCAAGATGCATTATTTACTGTCTGTATTATTACACTTTCTAACAAAAAATAACGTGTATCAACATGTGCATGGGCCAGGTGCATTTTATGGTGTATGAACATGAAGTTTCGTCTCTGGATGAAGTTTTGTTTGGTGTACGCCAAACACGTCACTCAGCCGGAAACCGGAGACGACACTTAGTAAACAAAGCATTTTAATGTATGCTAATAAGTAATTGCAAGGCTTTATCCCATATGCACCAGTTAATGAGTATTGTTTAAAGTAAAATTGCACACGTGGTAACGGGCTGGACAGCTTTGGCCAGCGATCAGCTCTGCAGTGGGTCTGACAGCATGGGAACCGTATCAATTCGGGGGTTAATATTCCTGCGGACGGCTCGGCGTGAGGGGCGGGGCCTTGGGAGGGGGCGTGGCTCTGCGTGAATAACGAAATTACGTCCACAATCCGGGGAATCAGGTCAAGCGCAGGAGTGGTTTGTGGTGGCGGTGTTTTGGGAGTCTAATTCGGGGCTAGGAGCGCTCCCAAGGACGCAGGCGGGTCACGTTCGGGGGGCATTCGCCGCCGTCGGCTTGCGTGCGAGCAGCTCCGCGCTTGGCTGGTGGTTGTTAAGCCGAGCTGCCCGACGATGCCCGGGGATTCGGCCGTAAGTGTTTCCCCGGAGTCCGTCTCCGGTCCCCCGAGTTCGTTTCCCGTCGTTTTGAAGAAGATCATGGAAATCCCGCCTCCGAATATACTGGAGGACGGCGAGGACGGTAAGGCACGGTTGCTTTTTTTGGGGGGGGCGGGTGGATGGCGGTGCGTGTTTACTTGGGCGTGCGGGGAGCCGAAGAGAGCCGAGTGCGCCCGAGTGCGGTCTTCGGGCAGACATCTTACGGGCCGAGCGAGCGGCGTGCGGGAGCGTAGTACGCGGTGTACACACGGGGCCGGGAGCGGCGTGGGCCCGGCGGGGGGGAGTGCCGGCCGCATTCGCCTGGGCCCGTCACGTCGCCCTGGCCAAGAGTTTGCACGCACTTTGAAAAAGTTAAAACGACACCGTTTAGATGTCTTGCACAGACGAGTGTCGGTTCTGATAGGTGCCTCATTTACCCATTTGTTTACTCGAAGCGTATGCGATTTAATTGTATTGAAATACGTCTGCTTTTATTTTGTCTCCATGATCTCCATTGTGCTTGATCGCCGAACCCGATCTCCTGTAGAAAAAGACAAGGAACTGTTATGCGCAGCAGGGGATGGAGACTGTGGGGGATTAGGGGGCGGCAGCGGAGGTATGGGTCCCTCCGCCTCCTTAACCCCTGCCATATGGGACAAGACCATCCCTTATGATGGAGAGACCTTCCACCTGGAGTACATGGACCTGGACGAGTTTCTGCTGGAGAATGGCATCCCAGCCCCCTTGGAGCAGGACCTGCAGAAGGACCAGGTCAAAGAAGGGCCCCGGGAGCCTTCCGGGGAGACGCCCCCAGCCGCATCAGACCCGGACAGCACCACTGCCACCCCTCTGCTACCCGTGGATGAGCTGGACCGCAGTGAAGAGGAGCTGGCTACAGTCACTGTGCCGGCAACGGACAGCACAACCAAGACTGAGGACAGTGCAGGTGAGGGCCAGTGCCATGGTGACTGTCATGGGCTTCATTAATAAACAATCAAGGTGTAACAAACACAAACAGGTTCACAGTTAGGAAACGACCCAGGCTTGGAGTCAAGAAAGCTGACATTAATGTGGTATTTCGTATTGAAGACCGAACACCCGGTCATGGTGACCACCCGTAATCCACAGTGACTCGGATTTTTTTTTGCTAGAGGTGGGCAAAGATGTGGACCGCGTGACGCCCCCCTCGGTTGACCCGGAAGAAATCGAAGTGGAGGTGAACTTCCAGCCGGACCCCACCGACCTGGTGCTGTCCAGCGTGCCGGGGGGTGAGCTCTTCAACCCCCGCAAGCACCGCTTCTCCGACGAGGAGCTCAAGCCACAGCCCATGATCAAGAAGGCGAAGAAGGTGTTTGTGCCAGAGGAACAGAAGGTAATGTGGGTCCTGGGGCGGGGCTTATCTGAGGGGGCGGGGCTTCGTCATCCATTTTTCCCGTCCGCGCTGATTTCTCCATCGATCGGCACTCGCCGTTCCAGGATGAGAAGTACTGGCAGCGACGGAAGAAGAACAACGTGGCGGCGAAGCGCTCGCGCGACGCTCGGCGCCTTAAGGAGAACCAGATCACGGTGCGGGCCGCCTTCCTGGAGCGGGAAAACATGGCGCTGCGGCAGGAGGTGGCCGAGCTGCGGAAGGACTACGGGCGCTGCAAGAACGTCATGGCCCGCTACGAGGCCAAATACGGACCGCTGTAAGGGCAGCGGGGTTGGGGCGAGCAGCAGACCGCATGCACATCCACCTCAGGCCACTAGGGCGGCGAAACTCGGGCCATCGTGGGTGCATAACCCGCTGGCCGCTGTCACATACATGTGGGACGACGACACGGCACAGACATGTTAAGCTGACTAGGTTAGCAGGACACGTGTATGTTTACGCACGATATACAAACACATTCAGGATGTCTGATATGTTGCTACAGGCCAGTCCTTCACCTTTGTGCAGTGTCAGTTTATGTGCCGCGTCCTGGCCAAACGAAATGGATACCAGCTATTATCAGAAGGTCACAGACGATTGTGTTACGGAGCTTTGGGAATCCCACATAATGGCATTTAGAAGCCACATCTTTCAGAAACAGCTTGTTGTCAGAGAACATTTTCACTTCTCCAACCCCACGTGTTTTTGGTGACTGACATTTGTGGGGGGGGGGGGGGCCGCGGGGGGGGGGGGGCCGGGGGGGGGGGGGGGGGGGGGGGGGTGTGTAG
>JAODKN010000093.1:5726580-5740576 GCA_026774425.1 Petrocephalus zakoni
CCCTTCTGGTCCCCCCGGCCCGTTTCCCTGAAACCCACCCCAACCGGGGGGGGAGTTGCTACCGGCGGGGGGGGGGGGGGTTGGGGGAGGGAGAGAAATGAGGACAAGGAATGAAGTGGAAGGGAGTACATGGATCCGGAGGGGAGGAGGGCCGTAGCTTTATGGGGGGGCACACGACTAACTTTCCAAAGGCCAAGATATTTTATGCAGTATACACTGGGACAGAGACACCACCATGTTTCTCTAATCGATGGAGCCAGATAGAACCGAATTAACCCGGTCCAATATTACAACAGGGGTTAGCAGGCAGTGGGCTCTCATACAGACTCTCACGCTGCGACTCCACACCGTTCCCGGGGAGATGCACCAGCAGAACCTGCTCGGAGCTTCTCTGAACGAACAAACGTGCCCTAAAAGCCGCTTTGTTCAAAATGGCACACGCTAGAAGGTTGTTATGCTTGGGAAGAGTGAGTCACCGTTGTTCGGCAGTCCTGAAACGTGACTGAACATTGGCGGCTGAAAGGAGACAGCAGCGATGACAGGAAGCAGCATATCCAGCTTTCAGGGGGCTGGTTTTGCAGGTTGATAGATTAGCCTTGCGCGGGTACCGGCTTAGGATGTGAACCCACGAAAACGAAAAAGACACCTTCCATTTACATACAGATTTCAGCTCTGTCCACCACGCAGACATACATACTGCTCCTTCCTGTGGTCCTACATTTCCCTCTGGGGTCATACACAGGAAGTGGATTGCGGCCACACGGAGGAAAGCAGGTATCATAGCAGCTAAGGACATGGATCCATTGTCTGCTTAAAGCCCACGAGGAGATCCGCTGCGGAGCGCCACATTCAACATGAACTCCAGCAAAGTATCTAGTGACACCCAGAAGGGAGTCAAACTGGAAACCATGCATACGAAGGCCTCAGAAAAGTCAATATTAAATGCTAGCAATACCTAAAATAATGCAAATCATTGAGACCACACAAGAGGATGACTTTCATGCTTTGGTCTCTTTTATTACAAAACTTACAAAAAAAGAAGTCTGGTAAAATGAAATGCAGACGTCAGCCCATTGAGAGGAAAACTAGACAGGTCTTCCGGAAGAGGCAGGTACAGAATCCACAATGTGCAAATATCAGGCACCATTGTACCAATTGCAGTTGCAGACAGACGGTGCTGCATTAGTCCGCAGGCATTAGTAAATGATCAGGACATTTTTCAACTCTGGGCTGCTTTGGATTCTAGAGCAGCCAAACTGATGAGATAAAACTGGCTTGCAGATGTTAGTGCCCATCCATCTCGAACGAGTGACACTTAATAATCACAAGGGAAAATATTCCAAAAAAAAAAAAAAAGTGCAAATGCTTCATCTTCACCTGTCTTCCATTAGTCTAGTCTGACATCAGAGCCCCTGGAAAGGTGAGGATTATGACAGCATCCCAGAATACTAGTCAGGAACATACCGAAAAGCACACTTGAAGAAAAGCTATTCGGAAAGGGCGAGTGATGTTTGAAGCTCATCACACGAAGCAGTTCGTCAGGTCCACATCTGCATTGTGTTAACGGTCACTAATCCAGATTCAGAATAAACGGAAGCCCAAACAGCCACAGGACTCCGGACAACTGAAGGACCCCAGAGCATGATTACTTGCATTACATGTTGACCAATCCAGGCTCTAGGAACTGGTCGTGTCACAACGATGGGGAAGGTTGAAGAGGCTGTGCTGGCTGGCGGATTACGGCGCTTAAACCTGAATGGCCGAAATATCTGGCTGCATCAGCTTACCCAATAAAGCAGAAGACTTTACAGTGTCTGTCAAGTAGAGCCTTCTAGAATGACATGGGAGTAACGTCTACCAATCACAGCACAAGCCAAAGCCTGTGCGCCAATCACCTCCTTCGGTACTCTGACAGATACCCAAACACAGCAGAACCAAGAGGAAGGGGGTTTTGTGAAAAGAAGACTTATGATTGGGTGGTAGCCACGTCAACCATCTTGTCATTGACACACACTCTGCTATTCACACCACTTGGCAAGGAAAATTTATCTAAACCCAAGTTGAATGTCCCTCCATTTCACGCCACCATCAAACCAGTCTCCTGGATAACCTGCATTCACCATTAGTGACCAGGGTATTTTCATAGTCCATCATGCATATGCATCTCTATAAAGGCTGAAGGCTAAAGAATGCCAGTCATAAAACCGCCAGTGATAACAGTCTACAACTACAGAAAGTATATGTATGATTTATTAATGTTGATGACCTGCCACTCCTTGTCACACGCAACCTTAAGGTGAACGTCCCCAAATAATTACGCTCAATAATAAACCATGCAAGAATCAGCCATCCAGAAAAAAACATTTACGGTCATCATCAGTCATCTCTTTTTTAAAATGTTAAAACCGTGCGACAGAAATGCATTAGTCTGCAACAGACAGAGTAATCACCTCATACATCATACTCGTGGTAATCTAAAGGTCTCCTGTGGAGGTTTAGTGCAAAAAGAAAAGGAAAAAAACCCACTGTACACTGCCCACGGTGCCCCTGCGTGACACCTCCAGGCGCAGTGGAGGATTCACTCTCGGTCAGACACGTTACTGACACTTCACGGCTTCCCACTGCCTGGACCACTTGCCCATGCTGCTCCTCACCCCTCGCCATCCCGCGCAGTAACCTGGAAGGAAGAAAGGGCATAACAGCCAATGGGAATCATCTGCAGTCCAGATCCATATATAAAGCCAAATGAAAGCAGTCTGACGGTTTCCGTTTGAGTCCACAAGAGGTGACATGCAACAGGGTCCCGGCCATCCCGCTAAACTCATTCTGATCAATTCTTTTTTTTTTTTTATTTTACTCACCACTTTGTTCACCAAGACACCCCTAACCCGCTCGTGCCCGGGCTCCTCACCCTCGCACAGCAGCCTCTCCTTCACAGTGAAAGTCACGCTCAGCTATTTATCACCATTCCCGGGCTTATCTGCTCCCCCCTTCCATGCTCACCTTCACACACTGCTGATGGGGACGCAGCTCTCCTCTACACAGCCGTGTGTGTGTGTGTGTGTGTGTGTGTGTGTGTGTGTGTGTGTGTGTGTGTGCACGGCTTCCCTTCCCAGGACAGCACACCAATTTCACCCATTTCATCTTGAAATCCCCCCCTCATGTGACACCCTCTCCCCAGTCTTCCCCAAATATTATTGCCATTGAGATGCCTGTGGTACGAGTAAGAAAATGTGAAAGAGGAAGACAAACTCTCAGATTGCTAAATTCCAAGAGAAGTCCTCTTCCAACATGGTTATCCTATCCGCCAGCCACATGACGCGGTGTCGCCATGCTCACAGGATGGCCTAGTTAAACTCATGTTACACCAGCCAACAGTGAGCAAACTCCTCAGTGTAGAGTGACGGAAAAAGTCTAACATTATCAATGTTTCAAGCCCACCTTGTGCATTTAAAATGTCTACCTATCAATTTGCACTAAAAACTAACTAGGCTTGAAACTCCAAAAAATTCATGACTAACAGTCAAATGAAGAGCATTTTGAGATTGCATTCCAAGCCAAATCGTTCAGCATAGCGTTAGCTGATCTCAAGCTGATCTCACTTGGATTTTTATTCGGGAAAGGAGAGAAACCGTACCCAACAGTAATAAGAGTCTGCGAGTGTGAAAAAGTAGCATTACAATGGTTTTCCACAGTGCTCATGGCACAAGTGTCATCCGCTTCATTTAAATCCATTAACTAAAAACTACAAACACTAATCTGAAAATATAGGCATGATAGTGAAAAGGTCAATTGTGGAAGACTGCAGTGTCTCTCAGGCACTAGGGAGACAGTGGACAGTGATAATAAACAAGCCAAAAGCATGACTAGAACATTCCAGAATTCCATCAGAAGCCGTTAACTGGCCAGCAGTATAGGCTGGGAACTGTGGTTGGAGTACTGCAGGTTGTATCCCGAAATTCCATCCATGAATGTTGGCTTCTCCAGGTAGGAAATTCCACCTGGCTGGGAGCTTGAAAACAGGCCGAAGGTGGGGTGAACATGAACAGAGTTAGGGTGTGGAACAGTGCTGTGGACGGACAGAGGAGGAACATCAGAGTCAAAGCCGAATCCCACTGGGGAGACTGGGAAGATGAACTCTTTGGCGTTAGGAGACAGCTGGCTGGACGTGGGACCCCCAAAAGAGTGCAGAGAGAAAGACTTGTGCTTGATCAGGCCAGCGTGGGGCACAGTAACGGGGGAACGTGAGGACGTTGGTTGAGGCGAGATTCCAGAACCAACCGCGGATGTGGTACCTCCACACTTCATCTTGGTGGAGCCAAATTTGGTGGCGGCGAAACTGGCAGTTGTGAAAGTGACAGGATGGGGGGCTGGGTGGCCATCGGCAGCAGCTGGGCGCTGAGACTGAGGGGGGCCATAACGGTGTGGATTTGGAGGGGAGGGGGCCGGGCTGTTTGACGAGTCGATGGCCCCATCGGCAGCAGGGCTGGAGCCAAAGTGTCCAAATAAGTTGGAGTGGGATGAGGAGTGCATAGGAGAGCTGGGGAGAGAGCGTGCCCCCACTGGGGACACCTTGCCCACGACTGGCACAAATACCTGTGCTTTGGGATTGAACCCTAGTCGCTCGTCTTCTAGCTGGGTCTTTTCTTTGCCATCACCAAATACACACTCACCCTCAACACTCCCAATGTCACAAACTTGGTCTTTCGAGTACAAGACTTGCACGTCCCCACTTTCTCCAATCTGATAGGATACCTCGTACGGGTCGATCCACACACTCAGCTCAGGGGGAATGTTGGTCCGTACCTCTGCCATGTCGAGGCCGCTTCGCCTGGCTGCCAGCTCGACCACGCCGTCCCTGGGAATGCCAAGGTGTAGGCAGCGAAAGGCTGACCCCCGCATGGGGCTCTCGGGGTACCAGTGGCCTTCGAAGCGCAACATCAGAAGCCGTTCCAGCTCCTCCCCAAACATGTCGGCACGGCGACGTGGCAGCTTGTCATACAGGTACGAAACAATGAAGTTCAAGGCGATCTTCACCTCCAGATGCATGACTTTGGGGGCCTCAGAAGGTGATGCAATGGGTCTGTCACGGTTATTTGGTTTGTAATGTGATGGTCGATAGTCAAATGGTATGCAGAAGTCTGCTGCAAGATGGATCAACCTTGGGTGCTGCTCTTCACAATGCAAGTTTGTTCCTATGCAGATTTAAGAGGATCCACTTAGCCCTGCTCTATGAAACCTGCCAGATGACTTCCAGCATGGCTCTGGACTG
Organism: Petrocephalus zakoni; assembly: GCA_026774425.1. NCBI lineage: Eukaryota > Metazoa > Chordata > Actinopteri > Osteoglossiformes > Mormyridae > Petrocephalus > Petrocephalus zakoni. Next base: position 5,731,853 of record JAODKN010000093.1, read on the forward strand.
GTTGCTCCCCACGATCCCGAAACTCCCAGTACTGGTCCTTCCAACAACCTGCTATTGGGCTGCTACTCCAGTTCACAACAAAGGAGATGACTTGGTGCTATGGGTGGGGTGGAATGCATTAGCTCAGCTGGGTGGCAGCTATGGCTCCAAGATCAGTAATCAACAGCTTCTCTGAGGTCGCAACACACAGTCACCACAATCTGGAGAAGACAGAAAACCAAAGTAAACGAGACGACCTTTGAGGGAATGTAGAGGGCATGAAACGCTCTTACAAAACAGAAAGACTGGGCAAAGCATATATTGAGAATCTGTAAAATAATCCTGCAGTTATACCAGGGCTAATGTGTTATTTATTGTAGCAACAGTAACTATAGTAACTCTAAGAATTAAAGTACACAACTGCCAAATCTATCTATAGGCAGACAAACCGTTTCATCAATATCTAAATATCTGGCATGTTACATTACTCAAAAATTGTCTGTAGACAAATTCATAGACATTTGGTGTTTGACAAACCGTTCTCTAGTTAAAATATATGGTTTGTATGCATTTTGACAGATGCTACATCTTTACAAAAAACAGGAACACTAATTTCCTCTCTTCATCTATTCACTAAAGCCCAGGTAGTTTCCGGTATATTTCCAGAGGTGTAATGCAACACTGAACTGGGCAAACTAATTAGGGCTATTACAGCAGTGCTTTGTTTAAGATGACCAGTAGTTAATGGAAAGCCTCGTCCCTACGGAAACATAGATTCAACAATTTTGTCTAGAGTACAAGGTCATGAAACACAGGCCTGGCCACAATCCTGTCCGCTGAATAAGTTCAAATTCAATGTTTTCTATACCATTCTACTCTCCTAATCTCGACAACTACCAAAAAGGATAAGCAAATGCAAAATCAATACAGCCCGATAATATTGAGGGGGAAAGGACAGATTCCAGAACCGGTCTGAGGTGTGACGGGACTTTAGTGGAATCAACACTATTGAGCTCACAGAAAAAGCAAGGTCCATGGCAGTACAGGACACCAGGACAAAGTCAAGAGCATTACAGTTTTTACAGCCATTAAAGTTTGAATATAAATCTGCTTGAATATCGTGACTTGGGAGTCATCTTAAAAAATTGCCCAATTTTGTGATATCTAATCTCGCCACAAAATGCCACAAAAAGCACGATGAATTGGAATATCCTTCACTGGGTGCCCTTTAAAAGTACTGTGGAAATGTAGACTACAATGCAACGCAGACGACAGAGACAATCTGTGTATTATTTTTCAGATCGCGAACACGCAGCACAATTAACTCATGAAAATGCAGTAGTATCGCAGGCTTGCACCCAAATTAATTAATGCTGGGTACAGCCTTTGCCTGTGTCTGCCCCGAGGAACGCGCTGTTCCTGCCCTATTATGCAATACTCTAGGAGAAGCCAGCAGGCTACCGTCCGCAATAATTTAAATCATTGCAGGGCGTGATCGGATAGTGATCCATAAAAAATAACTGTTATTTCACCAAAGTTACACGCGGAATGTATAATAACAACTCAGAAGACACACACCTTACCAGAAAATGAGCGAGCGCATAGATGGCAGATGGTTATCCGCATACGATCGGATTTTGTAGCTGATGTTTCCGCTTCAGCATAACGCATTAAAATCACGGAGCGTAACACTTCTTCAATGATGCACCCGTCACCGGCGCCCCGCACTTACTGCATGCCGAGCTTCCCCCCTATAGATGCCGCAAGCTGCCAAAGTCCGACACGGCGGTGTGGTGTTATAACCGACTCGATCTATAACTGTTCACACAGTCTAGCGCTTTCATTTCTCGCCGGATTATTGCACGACTAAATGCGCCTCTGATTACAGCAGGAGCGATACGGAAACGAAGTAACCACGGTAAAAGTTTACAGCGGGGCCGAGCGCATTTATACCCAGCTGGGTCGGCCGACTTCTCGGCTTACGTGACGCTGCTGACGTTGGGACTACTTTCCCGTGCCTCCCCAATTTTATTGATTCTTTGAAGTTATCTTTTATTAATGACGTATGTACCATTTCAATGACTCGTTTAAGAGTTCGTTTGGAGTATTTTGTTTGGTGATGATACCTAAAGTCATTTTAAAAAGACATATATAAACATATAACCTGTATCCTATTTTTTATCTTTTGAAGGTTTTTGAAAAGTAAAGCATCTTTTTGAAATGCGAGTGGGTTTTGCACACTCTCCCATTGTTGAATGGGCTCCATATGGATATTCTGGTTGACTACTGCACTCCAAACATGCAGTTAGGCTAACTGGTGTGTCTAACTTACCCACAGAATATGCCTGAATTTGTGAGTGTGTGCCCTGTACTGCTTGGGATAGGCCCCTGATCCCCCTGCTATCCCGACTAGGATGAATAATAGCAAGAAGGATGTATAATCTGATATGGACGAACATTTACATCACAGACAAATTTGCATAAAAACCAATAGCGACGTAAAGATACTAGACATTACCTTAAAGAGGATCCAACTGGCTCGTTTACAGAATTAACAAGGTAGCGGAGGACTGCTGGAGGAAACTCTCTCTAATTCCATTTCCTACAGGGGTACACTAATTGGGTGCCAACATAGCCAGCTTGAAAAGAGAGGGCGCTCGTCATGAATAATGTGCTTTATATTTTCATAAATCACTTAAAATATCTGGAGGTAATAAATTGTATTTTTTAATTCCCCACAATATATGGATTTACATCATTTAGGTGTTTGCGATTTTGTTGGAACAAAAAACCAACGATCGTACCAAGATAACAAAAAACACTTTATTATGCTCAAAAACTTTTAAGAAAACAGACGGGGAAAAAGGCTTGGACCGGCTTTGTCGAGAGCAGCAGCGCTGACGTTTCATGCTCCCACAGAGACCTCACACCTTCACCTCTTCTTGAAGCCGTATTTTTTCCGCTCGTAGAAGAGGTCAGTCTTGGAGCTCCCCAGGTTCACGATCTTGGGGCAGCCATCTCTCTGTGCAGCAAGGGTAAAGGCAATCAAGCTCACCAGAAAGCTTCTCTTTGAAAGCAGACGGAGATACCATCTCCAAATAAAGCAAAAAGCTTTTTTCCACATTAGCAACATAAAATATTAAAATGACCAATGTTAAGAGCATCAACACATAAATATGCATGACTGCACAAGCAAAAGAGCTTAACATATATGAAAAGCATATATAAAAAAAACCTAATACCCATAATACATCAAATTTAAACAGAATCTTATGTACAGTTTGACTTGAGTTTTTAGAAGCAATCAAAATCTTTTCAAGCAGTTTTAACCCCTGATAAAGTCATATAAAAATGCATTATACATGTATTATAGGAGGGCTGCACGAGTGTGACACTCACATCTTTCTCTTGAATGGTGCACTCCTTGCAGTAATAGGCGTCAGATACTCCCGGCCCTCCACAGATGACACAGCGTCCCTGATAGGATCCGTAGTTGCATTCGTCACAGATACGCACCAACGTGCAGGGTCTTACGTAGGAGTCGCAGATCACACACTTCCCATCGCCTGGGGGACGCCAGAGTCAGTGATTAACTACATATAAATCTAAGGATTTACTTTATTAGGTCCATAAACACCACACAGTAGGTGGTGCAACACCACTGAGGTCAAGTCTTATACAAATTTAAACTGACTGGAAAAAAATACGTTAAATAAAAATATCAATAACACTAGGCACTAGAGCCACATCTAGATTTTATTGGAGAGAAATTAAGAAGTACTTACATTTCTCACATAATCTTCCAATAGCTGAAGGCAGGACAGAGAAACATTAACATGTTAGAAAAACACTTCCACGTGACTACATTATTTTTACTTACGCAAGGGTCGGGTTTATCCAAATCAGTAACTGAGGGACAGTCTTGGCCATAACGTTTTCGGTAGTAGATATAAAAAGTAGCAATCTAAAAACTCCAGATTTCCACAACCCTTGTGTGGCATAAACACATTAGCAAGTTACTGAATCAGAATCAGAATCAGATTTATTGGCCAAGTGTGTGTGGCACACACAAGTAATTTTTTTTCCGGCAGTTGGTGTAGTAGCAGACGTTGACCAACTACACATTAAGCCACTAAATTATTCAGTTTCTACTTATTTTAAAGCTATAATATATCGCTTTAAGGAACTACACATCACCATCGTCTTGAGTTAACATCATATTAATTTATATCCAACGGTAAAAGAACCGATCTACTCCACACGCCGGCAATTCAATAAAGGCTTTAGCGACGGCTACAGATAGAAACCGACTCGCTGCTAGACAATGCAAACATATACATCCCTAACCTGAACTTCATTTCGATAGTACATTTCCTCGTTCGTGACCGAACTAATCGGTAAAACACAAAAGTAAAATCTTACCAACGCCAGCTTGTTTTCTGCAGAAAATCAAATCAGGATGATGCTTGGCCATGTTGAACTGGTCTGAAACGTTCTGCGCAAATTTGCCCTATGAACTTCGACCTGGGTCTGACCTCTTAACTCTTTTTAAACGAAAAACAAAATTAATTTGCTACACTAAATTATAGATAATATATATGTAATGCCTCTGATTGAAATTATACAGCATAAACATTTCACAGTAGCAGAAATTAAAATGTAAACCTTTTAGTAACGCGGTAAGTTTACTGCGCATGCGTTAAACAAGACGTGTTTCTTTGTTTATGATAAACGAGGAAATACCTACTGCCATCTATCGGGGCGGAGGAGGTAATGCAGTATACATTATTCATACCTGCAGTACGGGGTCTGTTTGAATAGTGATACGGTACAATGTCTATTCAAATGTTGAATTTTAAAGACTCCTTAACACCAATACCTGATGTGGAAGTAAGTTGTTAAAATTATTTTATTAACACGTACATGTTAATATAATTAATGTTTAAATAAAGAAACTTCTTCTAAATTCTTTATTAAAATGTACAGTTTAGAAAACACCATTGGCACCACAAGCTCCATTCAGTTCAAGTGAAGTTTAAGTGAATTAGTTAAATGGTGTATTTGCTGCTGCTGAATGGTGTTGACGTGAAGTGAATCATTTGACAAAATTAATTTGCTGTACTTTTTAAATTCTGGCGAAGGTGTTTGGGTAGCTTCTTCACAATGTACAAGAAAATACTACAATACGATGTTTAAAATTATGCAGCTATCCTTCAATTCTCGTCTCTTGTGTGTTCGTTATGTACGATTTCCAGCAACATTATTTGTTACTGACATTTACAGAGGTGTCAATTTCAGGTCCAGAAAGTAAAAATCCAGACCAGGATTTTGTTTCAACCAATCAGTTGTGCATAAAGAGTCACAGTCACAGAGTGCTCAACTAGTTGGTTGAAATAAAACCCTGGAATGGATTTTTACTTTCTGGACTTGAAATTGACACCTCTGGACATTTAAGAGTATGGCAATGCTCTTAAAATTTGAAGTCATCTTTCTTTTTAATAAGCACTTAATTTCGGTGGACTTAAAAGATGGGGATAAGATGCACATGCATACATAAATTTCACAGCATAGCAAATTTCTAATCACTAATTTATCTTTGCAGCATGTTTGTAGAAGTGGACTACTCACAAGAATCCTACGGTGCTCCCAAAGGAACATGTAAACGCCGTCAGAAGTAATTCTTAATTAATTATGTTATACTTGATGCTGGAAGATATTATTGTTTTATTGCAGACAAAAAAAAAACAAATAAATCAGTGCGGATGCTGATCTACTAATGTCTACAGAAAGAAGGATTTGATTTTCTTTGTGGAAATCAGTTTTTAAAATACTCTGACTGTAAATGATCACACCGAGACCCTGGCTAAGATTAACAACTGAATGAACACATGGCTCATGTAGTGTCACGAAAACTCGGCAGCACGCATGCGTGATGGGTGCACGCGAAGCTTTAAAAGTGCAGGCTGTGCGTCATCTTAGCGCGACACATCTTTGTCAGTGAACAAAATGGCGACGTATTGTCTTACTGTAACCCGGCTTCAGGTAAGTGAGAGACTTTTCTCGATTTTAACCTTGCTTGCACAGAAAACATTATTTTCATCTGAATGTGCGAATTACCACAGGACGTGTAGCATCCATGTCTATGGGAATATATTGAGGAACCCCGATTCCTCCTAGATGTTGACGTAGGTCATCCTGTGTGGTCTGTCTAATCAGTAAATTGCGTCATATTAATTAATATACATTTTAAAATAAAATAAATCGGAAATTATCTGCCCGTCCCATTCATGTCCGAACTGTGCTAGGGATGTCTTTAATGTAAGCGCCATGGATGAGTAGATAAGCTAGCCTGTTAGCTCTTGCAAGGTGATCACAAGGTTATTGACATATAGTGCATGCGTTTTTCTCGCCCCTTTAAGCTGTGTGTTTACACGTGTCTGGGTAAAAAGCGCCGCCTTTAGGTGCAATGACTCACTTTGTCTTATGTCTTTAATTGTTTAAGTATTAGACAGAAATATAGATATTATCTTGCTCAAATATTACATTCAATTTCACGAGCATTTTCTCTTAGCCCGCTAACTAGTATCCACTTTCTTTGTAAGCTAGATTGATTGATTAAGTCTCATGAGTCCTCTCTCGTTCAATAACAGCTTTTTATTACATAGTGCGATTCCATTCTCTGTGTCTGATGTTCTGGCTTTTGAAAATCAGCTTCAGTAGATTCATTGATTATGCCATATGTTCCTTTTGGGGCAAGTGGAATATTATTTTCGATTAACTCCTAAAGTTGGATTAGGTGTAACTCATACCTGTCTGGTTATAGTTACTGTCCTCTAAACTGCATTTATCAAGCCCTTCAGTGCCAGATAGCATTTTTCTTATTTCTTCCTGCTTGGAAACCAAGGTGAGGACAAGGTGATGAGCAGCAGGAACACACAGGTCTGCATTTTGAGCCGATAGCCCCCTGGCCACGTGTGTTTTGTTAGTGCTGAGGGGCTCTAGTAGTCAATGAATGTTTAAACACAAAGTGATCTGGAGGCCTGCACACTGTAATTACCGTACAGTCTGGGGGACCCTAGTAGTCGGCTCACGGTATAACCACCCTGGGCCTTAGTGGTCAGCATCCGCTGTGCTCAGTTAGTGCTGGAGTTCAGTTTTCTTTTGAAGTCTTGGGCCACACAGCACCTGTGGCTTGAGGCTTGGGGGGCCCTGGCACATTTCAGCTTATTGCAAATTGCAGTGTCAGATTGTGACTGTGCCTGATTACAATTCAGGAGGCGCCTTGAAGCTGGGGCCTGGCAGTCTATGTAAATAGGCTTAATCATTCACCTAATGCTTTTTTTGTACAGTTAGATTTACACCCAGTCAATAAAATGCATCTGACAAATTATACGGATACATAACAATGGCATTATAGCCTAGTGTCAGTTTTATTGAATGTAATGTTTTACTTTGCTGTTTTTAGTTGATGAGAATATTTCTCCATGCTATAGTGGTTCATTGTACAATGTGAGCTTCTCAGCTGACCACACAGGATCAGCTTTTTGTTACATGTATATGATTTGTGTTTTTGTAACTGTTATCTGCATTTATTACTTTCTGAGAGGCAAAGGATTCTGGAGGCTTGCAGTTCTGTCCATCTTTTTCTGTGATTTTAAGATGTAGTGATTCTGTACCTTTAGAATAGTTTAGTATGGTTTTAAAATGGGGTCCATGTGGCTCAGCAGGCCAAAATTCTGTGCCTGTGATCAGAAGATCACCGATTCGAGCCCCAGCCTCCGTAGAATAGTCCGATGTCCGTAGGCAATGGAGAGCAAGATGGTTTAGGCAAAGAGAAGCATTCCAATGTACCTATACTTGAGCAAATAATGGATTTAATCTTAACCTTTAAAGATGTCGTGGTTCTGTCCTCTTGCCCCCCAGCTTGCCCTGGGACAGGGCGCCCGGCGGCTGCACGTGGCTGCGGCCCTCAGTGCCAAGGCCAAGGTGTCCGTCAGCCGCTTTGAGCCGACCGCCTATGTCAACTACGAGAAGCTGCGCTCCAACATCGACACTGTGCGCAAAAGGTTGGTCTGTTCTTCACTCTGGCTGCCAGCTTAATCCAGGTTTTTTTGCACTTTTTAATCTGTCGTCTGTACTTGTGCTGTGTGTTTTTCCCACTGAATCGGCACAAGGCTTACAGAATCTCATGGTCTGCTCTGATTGGCCGCACACAGGAAATGACATCTATTTGCTGTCACAGTGTAATACAAACCGTATTACACATTGTGACTGTTGCTTTTATGTCTGTTTTTATGTGCTTATTTAGTGTCATTGAGTAAGTGTCTTTGGGGCATTTAAAACCTGTAAATTCAGACCTTTGCTGTCTTTTGTCATGTAATTTGTATTGGCTGTCAGTCGTGTCATAGACCCTGGAGTGAAGATGATCAGTGTTTAATGCAAGGGCAGCATTTCTGTTGACCTTGGCAGCTGTGCTTTGATGCTGGAAATAGCAGGTTGTAACGTAAATGTTTTGTGATGCCCGTATCTCAGTCTTTTATTCCTGTTCATTTCCGAGCTTCCCAAACCCCAGATGGATCATTGGTTGGTTATTATTCATCATCAGACTTTTGATGCCAGATTCTCAGTTTGTGCAGATGTCGTGGATGCAGATCTTTTTGTTCTTTACGTTCCGGCCGCCCCCCCCCCCCGCGGGGGGGGGTGTTGTGAGGGCGCCCCGCCAGGGGGGGGGGGGTGTGGGTGGGG
>JAODKN010000093.1:5774356-5785404 GCA_026774425.1 Petrocephalus zakoni
TGAAATGACTCCTTTAAGAAAAATAGAATGCGACAATCATTTTTATGACCTTAAGGAATCGATTACAGAAACCATAAAAAATGCTAGCCTATCGATTTTTAAATAGGCCTACGTTTTATAATGCACGTTTTAACATTCACCACCTTAAAGTGGATAAACATTATGACCAAACAGCAAATTTAATTAGCAACAAACATATATGCCTATATTTCCAGAGAAGCTAAGCTTGTGTTCTCAGTTCACCATGAGGTAATGTAGGTCCAGCTGTGGCAGGCTTGAACCAAATTAACCAGAGATGGAGAACTTTTACCTGGTAAGTAATTCAGAAAATCCTCCGCTCACAAAGTTTCATAGTATCACAGGTGATCTTACTCCTTTGTGGCAATACCCCGTGGCTCACACGGGTCGAACATGATCCATCGACAGTGTCACGCGTGATTTATGAGCTAAAGCACAACTAGGCAAACTCAGTCCTCATGCAGGCCAGATCCAAAACCTTTACTTTGAGTGCTGATAACACCCATAAAACATGGGCTCAGCAAGGTAGATTTCAGCGTAGCACGCCATTAATAGTGTACTTTAGACCTACTAATACCTACTAATATCAAAACGGGTAACCGCATAGTGATCGTGTTGCATGATAAATACATCCGCAACAACTTGAAATCATGGTAAAGTCACAACTCATTCCTTTGATCTTTTGAGTTAAAGATAAGAAAAACCTTTAGCAACTAGAGCTTTCTCTGAACTTTTTTTTGTTAACCCTGATCTATAAATCCCATACATGATAAATGAACATGAAAGCATTATTATAAAAATATGAAAACAACAACCCTGACTAGAGTAATCATGATGGATGGGTGAAAGCATTATTATACCAGGGGCATGTACTGGATAAATAGTATGGAAGATTGATGCTGGATATGAGTACTGGTTTTGCAAAGTGAGGACTGGTTTTACAAAGAGAGTACTGGTTTTCCATTAAAAAGGATAAACAAGCCGATTGGTTGGTCCCGTAGAAACGACAAATTCAAGGTATTTGGTCTTTTGCCACACGTAACAAGGAAATCAACCAATTGACCACTGCTGCAAGAGCATGAGAAATGAAAGTTTGGTCTATGCGATCTACAGAAACCTGTAAAAGAAAAGAGGGACCTGGATAAATCAGCGTTACACCTCTAGCTTTTAGGGTGTGTTTGTCTACAGACACCCAGTCCTTGCTTCATGGACATGCAGAGGTCACACCTATAGACGAGGCCTTAGCTTTCCATTCCTCTTACTGAACAGGCAGGCTGAGTTGCATCATTCTGACCTGCTAGATGTCTCTTGGCCAATGCAGTGCTAGCACGATGCCCTACGTAAGGAGCAGCAGGAACAGTTATTGTCAGCTCTATTACATGTGTGGAATGAGAGCCATAATGAGCAACGTTTTCTTTATGTGTGGCTCTCAGTGCGTTTCGATTCAAATCTCATGGTTGGCAGAGAGATTCCACCATCGGGCTTTTGAGGAACCACCAAACTCAAGGCAAGAGGACGTCTTCAATTGGATACTCGTCCATCTCATGGCACATAGACACACTGTAGGCAATGTACAGATGCCATTTCACCCACCTGCATGCTTTTGGAACAAGATGCACTGGGATACAAACCCACAACCTTGCAGGTGCGAGCTAGATATACTACCCTGGATTCAGTTGAGTCACTTTGAATAAAAGCCTTGGACACACAAATACACAAAAAACACAGAACATGGCATTAAAATAACGCAGACTTTGGAATTATCTATGAAAAGGTTAGCAAATTTAAAGGCACGTCTTTGAATGTGTTGCATACACGTTCCACAAACGTGTTTCATTTGTTGCTTTGTGTGTTTATCCGGAATGGTTATGGATGACATTAACCAGGCAGAAGAGGAAGCAGGTAGGTGCAAGGATTCAAAGTTAGTAACAAAACAGCCTCCTCAAGACAATGTACGAAGAAGAGGCGATAAATGAGACCATGTCATACGCAGCAGAATCCACCCCCCGACTGGTGTTCTGCTGGGTATCTCTGACCGGGAAATTTATTGGAACTGAGACTCAATCAAACAAGTTTTATAGCAGGGAAATTTACTACTGGTGGCGCGGTACCTGTTTCCTGTATTTGGTAACCTTTGTTCGCGTCCGCCCATTTCCACCTGTGTCCGTGAGCAGGTTTTGAGGCAGGCCTGCAGGAACCGGGCCCCTCTTTGCCTTCCTGCTTGCCAGCGTGATGCCTTTTCACTCTTAATGGCTTTTCTGGAGTAGCACGTCTGTTTCTCTCACAGACACACTCTCACAGCAGGGCACCCCATTAACAGAACATGCTCGTCCTAGTCTTGAAGTAGGTGGGACAGGTGGACAATTAACTATTTTGTGATGCTGTAGTTGCTTAAGTAGGAGTTACAGACATCAGCAGCACAATTATATCCTCAAATGGACAGAAATGAGAAAGTAGTCCTTTTTTTTACCGACGACATGGTTAAATAAAATTACTCCTGAACTCACAATACCTAATATCGAGAGGAACAGTCAGTGTTTGGAAATAAATTACCAAAATTCTGTCAAATTTATAACACAATGTACATTTCAAAATGTTTTCCAGGATATCACAAAGAATAAACCTTTAACCCTCCCCCATATTCTTTTATCGTGAAAACATTTTTCCCCAATGACGCTATTAACCACAACTTTATTTTAGCGCTGTATAAACGCTATGACATGGTGTTTGTATGCCAGGCCAAGCGAACATAACAGCCACAGTCACAGTACATATATATATATATATATATATATATAGATATATATATATATATATATATATGGTGCAGGTACACTCCTGTAAACCTTTCCTAGGTACCGTCCTATGTTTTTACATATATATTAGCACTACAAAAGCACGCAAGGAGCCGCACATCGAAGCGCCTAGCGCCCGGGTTTTCCCGAAGTCCTTGAGCGGTGCGTGGAAGCGGGGCGATGGGGCCCCTCGCCGCCGTCCACTTTGCCCTTCCCGAGTTGTTCATTAACGCGCTGGGAGGGCAGAGCAGCCGAGCAGCGCGCTGGGAAGAAACCAGACGACTGTAACTATTAACTTTTATGCTCCGCAGTTTGATTTACAGTATAAAGACATTCGGTCGACTTCAATTTGTGGCAAATCGTGAGTTTTTTTGTGGGTTTCAAAGTGAATTATAAAGACCAGGATCTCGAAAAATAATTTGCACTCAAATACTGAGGAGATAATTACATCTGGATATAGGCGAATTCATCTGGAGCCTTGTGTTTTGCGTCTTGCGGAGATCACCGTTAATGGACAGTCATATTTCGACTTTGCCATTTTCAGAGTAAGATGTAATATTGAATTATACTGGCATATAAGTGGGAATACAGCCCTAATACAGCAATCGGCCGTGTGGCCGATGTGGTCAGCATGTGCGGGGGCTGGTGGATGCGCGCCTGTGCCCTGCTGATGGTCGGACTGAAGTGTCCGGCTGTGACCGCTTGCCTGGACGGAAGGTACCTGATCAATGTCATCCTAATGGAGGACGGAGTTTCCCCCTGGAGTTCGGGTCTCGTGGAAGGCCCGGTGAACCGTGCTATCGAAACCGACCGGAAACTCAACAATGAAGAAGGTAACTATCAAAAGCCGGCTCCCATCGTCTCGTAAAACTGAGTACGATTTCTATTATTATCTAAGCATATTTATTTTGAAATAATGCATACAAATCTCTTTGGATATCTAAAAACGCATAATAAATAACGGATAATGTCTATGCCCATAAATGTACAGTTAATGGACATGAAACTACTGTTAAAACCATTTCGATCGCAGACGAAGTTAAAATGGAGGCTTTCCACACTTGGTGAGGGGCATGTCTCCATACCCTGGCCATGTGTGAGCTCGGTAATGCCAACAACAGAATCGCAATGCCCCAATGGATTGCTTTCACCTCAACACCATCTCATGCTGTGCCCAGGAATAGATCGGAACCTCACAGTCAGGTTCAATGGGTTTCAAACCAGTATGTACCGGCGCAAGGGCTGTGCCAGCAGTACCTGTGAGGGGGTGGAGAAACTGAAGGAGCTGAGTGTGAGTATAGCCAGTTATTCACAATGCCTTTACAATGTAAAACCCCCCAACAGGCACATAATGCCAAGAGCAGCCCAGAGTGGTTTATGCTGACTGTAACCCCTTTGTCAAGACCCAGATTGAGAGTTTGACGTAATGGTAGACTGTCACGGTCCTTGTTCAGTTCCTGCTCACTTACATTACATTTCCGTCAATGGGTCACACCTGGAATATTAGGTGAGAGGAATTGTGTTTTTGTGTCTTTCAGGACAGAGGCGAGATGGGCTGTGTGCTTTTGGGACCGACCTGCACATATGCCACCTTCCAGATGGTGGAGTGAGTGTGCCACTTCCCCGTCTTCTCACCTTTCCCATTCCTCCTATACATATATATGTTTTTAACCTCTGTTGCCTTTGCCGCTGTGTCCTGAGCTGTTATCGGGGACAGTGTTTCTCAACACGGTCCTCGCGGAACATTTTTGCTCCCCACCAGCTCTCAGCTCACCTGAACCAAACAATCATGCAGTCAGGAACACTGAAACACCTGGTGCAGGTGTGCAGGGAGCAAGTCTGTCCACAAGGGAATTACCAGACTGTTATGACGTGCATGCTCTTCCAGAATTGTAAAGTATGACTTAAGATCGCATCCAGTTAACAGCATGTCTGCCTGCTTACCATATCAGTCTATGGAGTGCTAGTGACTGTTAACGTCAGGACTTGAAATAATAGAACCAAAATATCTGATATATAGATCCTTTCACTTTAAGCAGCAAAGCAGAACCACAGAACCAACTTTATTAAGACAGGCACAGTTACTACAGAGACATAAATTAGGACATTTGTATGTATGTCATTTGTATGTTATGCCAACACATCTGGGGAGGTCTTGCTAAGAGGTGATCTTCCATATTACCTTAAATGCACACTGTTATTTACATGTACAGTATTATGATGTTTAGAAAGATGCTGAGTTTCCAGCCACTAACTCCACACTGCTTGTTGCTTTCAAACGTAGTTTGTGTTTTTGCAGCCAAGTAACAAAAACATGCACCACACGCAAAAACACTGTGTTTGATTCAGTGGTGACCTAAGGGGAATTTGTCCAATGTATGTTGCATAAGTAAATTATGGCCTTTATGCTTTTTAAAGAATACTGTTAGGCTCTCCTTTTGTGGGATTTGTTCAACCAGAAAAGTAAACTTTTTGGTACAGAGTGAAAGAAACAAATGTTTGTTTAGTTCAGTGTTTCCCAGTCCCGTCCTCAGGGACCCACAGACGGTCCGTGTTTTTGCTCCCTCCTGTCTCACAGCCCACTGGGAGCTGGGAGGGAGCCAAAACATGGACTGTCTGTGGGTCCCTGAGGACCAGATCAGGAAACATTGGTTTAGTTGACAAATATGCCACACTCCTGCAGTTGTTAGGAAACGTCTGACCCATTTGGTGGAGACAATCTGCCAAATGATGGTTGTTGCCATTTTCACCGTGGTTTTTATAAATTTTCAGTTATAGGAACAAAGGGTGACTTTTCAGTAAAAAGTAGTCAAGCTGCTCTTGTTTGAGCTGGACCTATATGCATGTTTAGCTGATTAAAATGATGATGACTAGTATCTACTATCCATACTATCCAGGACTGATACACACTATCCAGTAGGATGGATACATACTATCCAGTATGCATGGAAGAAAGTGGTGACTGTGGAGTATACATGGCACATAGTATCCAGTAGGATGGAAAGTTACAATGGAAGATCGCTACACAGTGATGCTTGTAGGCTGATTAGCTTCCCTGTGTATCTGTGTCTTAGCCTGGAGATCGGGCTGACGCTCAACATACCGCTCATCTCAGCGGGGAGCTTCGGGCTGTCCTGTGACTATAAGGAGAACCTGACCCGCCTACTGCCCCCAGCACGGAAGGTCTCCTCCTTCTTCACTCGCTTCTGGCACTCCTCTCACCATAACCTCAAGCCTAAATGGGAGACGGCCTATGTCTACAAGAAGCCTGACCTCACAGAGGACTGCTTTTGGTGAGATTGTGTGGAAACGTGTTCAACTGGGACCAAGGCAAAGGTGGGGTGGGGGGGGGTAATTATTTCTGCAAATGGCTCTTGTTCAGCCTTGAAAGGGTGTGAAAGAGAATGCGATGTGCAGCTGGAGATCTCCAGCGGGTTTCTGGTGTTTCAACCTCCCTCCGATTCCCCCCCCCCCACCCGTCCCAGGTACATCAACGCTCTGGAGGCGGGCTCGGCAAACTTTGCCTCCACAATCCAGCGGGAGGTGCTGCGTCAACCATCGGAAGTTCATAATGTGCTAAACTCCCCAACGAGGAAGAGCAACTGTAGGCGCGCCTTCAAATGGCCAGATCCCTCTCGTGTTTCTGGTTCTTACTCAGGGTTCCGATGCTTCAGGAAACCAGTGAGAACACATGAGCCTCATTAGGGGAGATGTGGTGCAGGTGATGGGGATCACCTGGAACTGACACTGATACTGTTAGGTCTGTCAAATGCGCAGCAGATCCAGTGATCATGCCATCAAGGTAGACCTATGTGAATTAAGCCCAGAGAATACTGGCCTTAGGCAAGAATCAGTGGAAGTGACTTTTTCAGTCTGGTGGTTGATGGCATCTTCAGTGACATCCCATAAGCCCTGAAATAACCATGGCACTGCTTTGTATAGCTGCTTTATGGATTTATTATGTTTTGGCATGGTTGGAATTTAACATGGTTCTGTGTTCATCCAGCATGGCAAACTTTAGACATTAGACTTCAGCTGCACCAATCAGAGTTGTAAACATTCTTGCTTGTGCTCTAGTTAGGATTTTTACATTTCAGACAGTTAACTGGCATTCAGTTGGAAAGGAGTTCTTTCTGAAGCTTAAGGTCTGCTGGGTGTGCATGACACACATCTCGACTCTTCTCTGTTCTGGGACCTAGTTGGAGGAATGAACTTCCCCTAGATGTCCGAACAGCTGAGTCATTGAATGTCTTCAAACGATGACTTAAAACATACGTTTTTCAGTAATATCTGAATTAGCACCTCTGGTATCTTACTCTGAGCTCTTTTCCTTTTAAAAAAAGGACTTTCTTTGATCGATGGTATTCATAGCCTGGGTGTTATTGAGCTAGTATCGGGAAAATTCATTGTAAATGAATTAAAGCACTTATGTAAGTCGCTCTGGCTAAGGGCGTCTGCCAAATTCTGTAAATGTAAATGTATATACAGTATGTAGGTTTGAAGGTCCTGGCAATCTCTGTCCAGTAGGTGGCAGTATCAAGGGCAACCATTGTGAAGTGTAGCTATTAATTAGGTCACATTTGTTAAGTATTTTGCTCAAGGGCACCAGAACAGAGTCATTCTTTAAGATTTAATCTGATACCATCTGATCACACATTTTCCTGTACCCACCACATTCTTGTGTTTAACTCCTCGGGTGCAGTGTTCATTATCTGTGGGACTCCAGAAGACGTGATAAACCTGAAGAATGGGACCGAGGTGAATCCGGAGATTGTCTTCATTCTCGTCGACCTTTACAGGTCAGTCTGGGCCCGTTTCTCGTCTGTGACCATAGCGCGGCTTGGAGACCTTTCATCCAGGGGATTGATGCCTGCCAGTTGGCCCGCTCTCCTGAGAACTTTGGCGTCATTAGGGCGGCGCTGTTACGCAACAAACGGACAATGGTGCTGATGCTAATGCTGCGATAAGAACAGCAATAACAACAGCAATGCTAGTAACGATCATTTCTCCTTGACAGCCCGTCGTATTACACAAACACCTCGTCCATGCCTGACATGCGAAATGTCCTGGTCCTCACCATGCCCAACACCAGGAACTACACGCTGGACCCCACCTACAACGAAAATGAAAATGAATCCGTGAGACGCCCCTGTTACTTTTGTTGAAGTGCAGATGTACTGCGTGTGTGTTAGAAAGAATACAACTGTAAAAATAAATCAAACTATGCACCTGAGAAGGCAGGGTAGCTCAGCGGCTGATGCTTAATGGCATGTGAGTTTCCTGAGAGTACCTCCCTGTGACCTTATTCTCCATTGCAGGATCTAAGAGAGATGGATGCTAAATGTCGGGGTGCAATGTAGTCCTTGCACTTAATCTCCCTCCCTCCTTCCCTCCCTTTCTCCCTCTCTCTCACCAGAGGCATATATTTAATGACTACCTGGCAGCGTACCACGATGCTGTACTGCTGTTTGGGCAAATTATGCGAAGGCAGTGGAGCATGATGCCGCTGAGCACAGGGGTCGACGTTGTGGCGATGGAAAACTTCAGGAACACCTCCTTCAGCGGTATGATTCCGCTCCGGAGTCTTGTACCGCTGCCCTGCCCTGTGACATTTGTGATAGCTATCAGTGTCCTAGTTATTGAAAGTTAATTTTTATTGTTCTTAGTACCTTTACTTAATAACCCTGTCCTGGATCGTGGGTGTGAACTATATTGATTTTTCTGGTCCGTATTGACCATTGTTTGCATTGTTTATTATTGGATATCACTTGCAGACGAATCTGGCAGCCTGTTCTACACTTACGCAGTAAAATGTGTGTGAGCAGCCCGTATAGCTCAACTTGCATCTGTTCGTAGGGGCTGGCGGACAGTATGTGCTGGACGAAAACGGTGACAGGGATGTGAACCTCTCAGTGATATACACCAATGAAGACAACGAGGTGAGGGCAAACAGCACTGTGATGTCATCTAATGACCCTTATCGACATCACATGACCTATGGCCACACTCGGACTTACCCGCCATCAGCCCTTCGAAACCACAGCAACATCGCCTTTATTGCTCATTTATTATGGAGCTTCTGAGCACTATGGTGATTCGACCATAAGGGTGCAAGTTGAAGCCTCCAAGGGGGGGGGGGGGCACTAATCGCATGCATTTTAGCACAAAAATCGCTTGAAGTTGTCGGTCTGTATTCCTCTTCTGCTCCAGTACAGAACTCTGTTCGTGTTCAACACGCAAACCAACGGCACCCGTGTAGCGGATCCCAGTCCCACGTTAGTCTGGGGCAGTCAGCTGCCGGGTGACACTCCGAGGAACAATCAGACGGGTAAGGTGGGGGGGGGTATTAATGGGACAGCTTTTGTAGTGGAAAAGGGAATAGCTCCACTGGCAGTGCGGTCAGTCAGCATGCAAGAGGGAGTGGGGCTGCATGGTACTGGAAAAATTTCAAATACCGCATTATGATTTTGTGATAAATATTGCAATATTTATAATTTACTGGAACCCAAAACTAATTCACTGGTACCCAAAATAAATTATACTAAAACAGAACTTATCTACCAATAGAGTTTGTCAAAAAAGTTGCGTTTGCTGTATATCATCTCTATATCTCTATGTTGTCGCTCATGGAATCCGAAATATTTCCATATAGCAGAAAACAAGTATCTTTTAGCCATCATGTTCATGCTAATTCTCCTCACTCATTTTTGTTAAATTTCTCACAAATGCGCCACGCCCGCCCAAGGCTAATCATTCCTGTTTTATCCAGATGTGATTGTCATCATCCTGGGCGTCACTGTGGCGGTTGTGGCCACCATCGCCCTCATCTTCTACAGGTCAGCACCATCCTCTCTCCTCCCCAGACCCACTTTTCCTTCATTTCGCTCCGATTGTCCTCCCCCGTTTTGTTCATTTCTTGCTACAGGTTTAACTGACTTGCATTTTGCCAACAGACAGAACAGGAAGGGGCGGCAGGTGCGAGAGAAATGGTCCCACATTCCCTCAGACCTGATTCACCCGCCGGACTCCAATGAGAGAAGCCTGGTCTCCCTGAAGGTGAGCTGATCTCTAGCCTGTGTTCTCAGGTCATCTGGCAGCCACCTGTGCTGGGTTCCAAACTCCTCTCCACAAAAGCGGTTCTGGTAACACTTTCTATGAACCCCATATTCATAAGGCCTAATAATTGTTCTTATAATTCTTTGTAACACATTCATAAAGTATTATAAATATGGCTATACATTTTTATAAAAATGCATGATACATTATAACCGTGTTTCTCATGCAATAAGAATGCTTTATGAAGATCTCATCTATAATGCACTATAAATACCTTCATAATGCATTATGATGGGCCGTATAAGAATTAAGGATGCTTTGCGGTAAATTATGAAGGTGTATATAGTGCATTATAGGTGAGACCTTCATAGAACATTCATGATGGATAATATACATGACAAGAATGCGTTATGCCTTTTTATAAATAGTTATAGTCAGGTCTATAATATTTTGTGATTGCCTTATAATGTATTAAGGTGCTTTGTATAATGGAGTATAATGACTGCTTTAAAAAACAAAAGTAAAGTGTTACCATGGTGAGACACTTCAGACTGTAGACACTTCAGAGTTTCAGGTTTTATTGTATTTATGTATTTAGAAAACTCATTTCATTCACTTTGCATTAAGGGCCTTTTCAAGGCTCCAGCTGTAATATGATTACACTGCTGGCCACAGGATTTGAGCCCACAACCTTCCTGACACAAGTATGGTTCACAAACTTCTGAGATAATCACCACCCAGATTCCTTCTCCAACTCAGCGATCTGCCCAGGAGCCGCCTGTCCAGATTGGCCAGTCCTCGCTGTTCGCCGTCACGCTGCTCGCCGCATTGTCTCTAGAGTCTGACCTCACGCTCACTGCTCTCACTGCCTCCCTGCCCTTCCTCAGATTGACGAGGACCACAGGAAGGAAGGAAACGACTTCATCCGCCGTTGCCGTTATGACAAAAAGGTGAATTTAATGTGTACGATCTCTCTCATACGGCCCGCGTTTGCCTCCATACCTGCACAGGGTCCTTGGCAGGCTCGTAGCCGTGTTGATGGCCGACGGGCCTCCTTGGTCAGACAGCTGATGTTTTTGAATGGCGTTGTATGTTTTTTAGAATGTGATTCTCAAGGAGCTGAAGAACACAGACGGCAACTTCAACAAGATGCAGAGGATTGACCTCAATTCGGTAGAT
>JAODKN010000093.1:5794025-5805573 GCA_026774425.1 Petrocephalus zakoni
CCGTAACCCCTCAGTAATCATGAAGACCCCCCCCCCCCGCCCTTGGAGATCCCTTGCTAGTAGGAAGCATTTTAAAAATAGCAGATTACATAACAGAGGAGTGGGAATGTGCGATGGCAACAGTGAAACATTATACCAAAGCACTATGAAATTAGGGGAATATCTTTATACTTTATTTTGTGTGCATTTAATTTCATGTGAAAACTTTTTTTTTTTTTTAAAAACTGATGTTGTGATCCTGCTGGTCTACGTGTTATACCACTTTTCTCCTTTTTAAATAAAAAAGCATTATATAATCATCTGTCTGTAATGTCCCAGGAGTTTTGTTAAATTTAGGAAGCTGAATAAGATGACAGTAGATGACGGCATTCACTCTCTCGGGACATAAAAATCTCAAAACGATCAAAACGACAA
The DNA here is from genome assembly GCA_026774425.1 of Petrocephalus zakoni. Taxonomy (NCBI): domain Eukaryota; kingdom Metazoa; phylum Chordata; class Actinopteri; order Osteoglossiformes; family Mormyridae; genus Petrocephalus; species Petrocephalus zakoni. The sequence goes on from JAODKN010000093.1 coordinate 5,794,440, forward strand.
ACGTAAATAACAATGAACATAAATTTACATTTTTATTTAAAACTATACACTGGGCAAAAAAAGAAAACAAATGCGACATGTAGACAGATTTACTACAGAGATCACATTACAGCAGGTCCAAGTCCATAACAAACGGAACAGAAACTTACAAAGTATTTTTGGACAGTTTTTTCTGTTTTCAGTAGATACCCAGGAGGGTAGAAGTGGTTGCAAATGAAAGAGCAAAATAAATATGACAAGCTCATATGACACAATACAGGAAGAATAAATAGTTATTACAGGATAAGGAACTGAAAGACTATCGTGATTGTATGTTACTTATCCGACTTCAGCTGGGGTTGCACGGAAGATATTTACTCGCTGTGCGGGTCACACGATTCCCTCCTTTCGAGTCCCCACACTCCAAGCACAGTGTACACAACAGGTAGACGGCATCACGTGAAATCAGCTGACCCTGCTGGTTACCATGCCAACGGCTTCACATCCACATCTTGGGCACAGAGGCAGCCGACCAACGTCGCATGGTTGAAGATCTACCCCTGAGGAAACCACTCCCAGGCCCGTTTCCTGAGTCGAGCCCCAGGGGCCGGAGCTCTCAGGGATGACAGGTTCAACCAGACCATCATTCAAAGAGAGTAGCTTTTGGACCAGGAACCATACACAAACACCAGCTCTGAGTGCTCTTTGGCCCCAGTGCAAGGAACATATCAAACTGCTATTGATCAGCAAAAAAAAACAAAAAATTTGTCTTCTTACAGGCTGGATAATGGGGCTCAGACCACTTCCACATGTATTCAGTAGTACAACATGTATACAAAGACACACATAAGCTGCCGCGTGTCAAACCACAAACACACCTCTTACGACTCCTGCCACTACTCTCATTAGTTCAAAAAGTTATTAATTTTTTGCTTCTATTCAAGGCACGTTATAACCCATATTGCTCGTTAACGACAAACTCTGCTGATTGCTTTAGCGCCTTGCTTTGATGCGTCGTGGCTACAGGACTCCGAAACCATTTGTACAGACGAGCGGCCGACGGTCATCGCCACAAATGCAGAGAAGCTGCACGTACAATGGCTATCTTTTTATTCAGACATTTTGAAGGAGATGGTCTTAGTTTACATGTCAATAGTCTTGACGGAAGGACAAAGTGATTGCGCAAGCTGGAGAAACACCTTCTTCCATGTCCATCTTATAAAGGATTTTAGTTTCTTCAAATTCCCTTGTCTTGTCCCAGTTGCTTGTTTGCTGTGCTATTGCAGCAGTCAAAGTCAGCCAATCATTTTAAGGCCTGTGGCCGTCAACTTTTAGCATATTACCATGACTCCTTGTACCGGGAGAAACAAACGAATCTGACCTGGAACAAGTTCATGGAGTTTAGGTTCTTGGCAGGACAGTGGAACAGCATTATCTATGACTTGCTGGCACCTGGCTGGCCAGGCGGATCTGTCCAGATTCTGGTCTCTATGGTATCAAACCTGGCATGACTAAAGCAGCAGTTAGAGCTCCAGCAGAGCTGAGCACCACCTCAACAGCTACGCTGCTCCGCACCTCTAAGCTCTTTGGATCGTCAACTGGAAAGAACATTTATTCGTATAATTCTCCTTCTGGAAGAATCTCTTTCCATCCAGGAATCTGGGCTCCAAAATTCAATAAACAACCATTCTATAAACAAGTCTGAAAGTTCTACATTGAACATTCTACATCCTCAACCAATCAGGACTCTCGGTGTCACACACTGTAATAACAACTCACTGTATGGAAGGGCCAGATGTGCATCTGTAATACTTATCCCTTACAGGGATTAAAGACCACTGCAGTACTGTACATATATATTTTACATTCAGTACAATTTACACATTAAGGGTGAAATCACTGGGGTAAACAATTCAGAATGCTATACCCATTTAAAAAAAAGCACGCACACAGACACACACACACCTTTGACATTCTGATGGGGACAGTGTGGGGACTGGGTTTTAGAAAAAAAAAAAGTATTGGCTATTATTTTAAGAAAAGGTGAAAAGGACACACCTCAACAACAACAACAACAACACCACTCTGTAATTAAATATTTAACAAAGGACAGACACAAACAAAGTCTCTCCTCACTCTATATTCGGGATCCGTGGATTTGGAAGAGCTAGAAGGTAAGCAGAGAGGAGGGGGGGTTAAGAGGAGGCCAACAGAAAGCCATTAATCTAATCACTAACTGAAAAGTCAGTTACGACTAAACACAACATATTCTGATTTGCCACCTGTATGACTTTTTAAGGTTTGCAATGACTGCAAAGACATGGCGAGTTCAAGCTGATGGATAAATGGGAAAAGAATCAGAGCAGCCTGCTAATTCGCAATGCTGGGTGTGTCTATGTGGCGCGTTAATGTCAAAGATCCGGCCTTTGCTGGCTAATTTCATCTCCCTTGTCTCCATATGGGGAGCAAACCCCACTATGTTCGCTCGTGTACCCAGTCACCAAATGTCACTTGATATTAAAAATGTCAATCCCATCTGCAAAAGTGTGGTGCATTTTAAGACTGCAATCAGTATTTCTGCAGTAAACTGGCATTAACTGGAAACGCTCATTCGGGACGCGCTCGGACGAAGACTCTTGTGCAGATGTAATGCCACAGACCAATCAGAGCGCTCGGTGGCGAGACGGCTCCGCATTCCGCTTCAGATGCTGTCTAAGAATAGTGCCTTAGCAATTACTATAACAATAACTGTTATACCAGTATGCTACCACTGCTGGGAACGCTACCTTCCTACTTTCTATGAAGTATTATTTCGATTTCCTTCTTAATCTATGGAGCTTTTGGCCAGTGGCCAGGTTATGGGTATCTGCGTCCCATCATTTTGCTAGGAACTAGAGCAGAGGCCCACGGGGCTCTGGACACTTGCCCTGACGCCATTCCTGTGTCTACCCTCAGTGAAGACACCAGAAGCGTTCCTCACCCATGCGTCTCAAACGACGCCAAAGACTGTTAGTCTCTAATCCACTCGCCGGGGGCAGCATTTTGCTCTCCCTCTGCCTCATCCCTTGCTCCATCCTCCTTCTCCTCCTCCTGCACTCCCAAAGGCTTGTATAGTTGAAGGGAGGAAAGCAAATCAAGTGACCAAAACAAAACAAAACAAAAAGAGCCAAGACACTGCATGAGAATTGAGGCGAATGAGTGAAAATGATTGTAGGATTTTCTTAATGAAAGTCCACCACTCACACAAATGCAGCAGCCTGGAATGACAGGACTGGTGGCCTTCTCTTGCATACACCGCACACAAGCAATATACAGCACTGCTAACGGTCTGCCTACATAACTCTATATTTATGCTCGTGGGAGTTTTACTTACACAAACAGGTTTTGAGGGCAGAACGAAAAATGATTGGCAGAACCAATCAGATTGTAGAGGAGGTGGATCCAAGCAGCTAGAGGAGGTGGGACCAAGACACCTGACATCTGACAAGATCTGATTGGTTCTCTCTATGAACCAATAATTTCTTTGTTCCGCCATCAGAACAGGTTTGTGTAAGTAAAACTCCCATATAATATGTTTACACGCAATTCATGTTTCAGAAGTACTGATGATATAACAGGGAACCGCCATTAGGGGGCCCAGACTTGCTGTCATGTAACAGCTGGAGTTTTCCTACTATGACCTTGGGTATTCTGAGCTGGCTGCTACATTCTATTCCCAGCATGCTCTGGTGCAGCTCCAGCAATGCAGTACAGTGCAAGGGTGCGGAGCAGGGCCTATTTCCGTGCGCTGCCTGACCTTGGTCTTGTGGCTCTGCTCGGTACCCAGCCCGCCCCCAGGTGTGTGTAGCTCCTTGGACACCACGCACAGGAACTCAGCTTGGTCCTCTGTGCCGTAGCTGTACGACGAGCCGATGTTCACCATCTACCCAGGCGGAGATAGGGAAGGGGGCAGCTCAGGACGGACAGCGTGCTCTTCTGGTCAAACAGGGCACCGGATTCTGGTGCCGCAGACCAACCTGCTCGAATTTCCAGCCATCCGACATGGTTGAGACCATCTGGGTAAGCTCCTCCTCCTGACACTGCAGCACCCGGTACACGTGCTTGGGGGGCACCTGCTGGAGAGAAAGGGGGGGGGAGGTCAACAGGAGAAAAAAGGAGACAGAGTAAGGGAGGCAGGGAAGGCAGGGTCGAGAGAGGGGAATAAGATACACAAGCCATTTCTAGAGAGTAGAGAGAGAGGGGAAGAGATCAAGGGAAGGAGGACGAATGAAATGGGTGGAATGTAGAAGGGAAGGAGGTCAACAGCGAGAGACACAGGAAGACCACACAGGGCAGAACAGGAGACATGAGCAAGAAAGAACAGATGAAAAGCACAGTGGAGGTGCTCAAGATGAGTAGATAACAGAGCGTGGCTCAGTGGGTTCGGACACGGGGCCTGCAATGAGAATGTCACCGGTTCAAATCCCAGGCTCAGCAGCATAATTTGTCCTTTGGACCCTTAATCAACCCTTAATCTCCATATCATTCCAGATACTGGATGTCTCTATATTTTCTGAAAAATGAACATCCCTAGCCTCCAGGCTCAGTGCCAGCTCTCAGTAACAGGGTGGGCCAGGAAGATTTTTGGGGGGGGCAATTACAGATAAAAAAAATATATACTTCCGCCTCTTGGCTGGGTGTGCTAGCCTTGTAATTTGGTGGGCCAGGCCCACCCTGCTCTCCCGTGAAGCCGTGTCCACTAGCCTCCTTAATGTAGGTGTAGTTACATGAAGACTATGCATTCAGGTAGACCGCATGACCGAGGAGTGCATCACCTGCGCCGCCTTGCAGTCGCGCTCCATGATCCTCTCCTTGATCAGCTTGATCAGCGGCGTGATGTTATAGAACTCCGCCTCCTCCAGGACCCCTGGCCTCGCCGGAAACACAAACGAAACATGACCGTTAATGGAGAGGACCCGTGGCAGGCTTCCGTCCCGCCAGAAAGACACAGGTGGAAGACATGCTAAAAGTTAGCCGCCTGGACGCTAGCTTTTCCCAGACCTTCCTCAGCCAGCTCCTTGTTGTAGACCAGCTTGCCATGTCGCAGGTAGTTGAGAATGGGGCCGAAGTAGGTCGGGTCTCGGTCTATCACATAAGCGCCGGTCTCATCCTGTCAGAGCGAGAGAAGGCCGTGACTCACCGGCGGCGGCCTTAGCATTAGTGCTCGGCATTAGCGGACAGCCAAAAACAAACTCCCTAGCACACGTGATAGCGATGGTGAAATCAGTCTAAAAGGAAATGCGAGGAAAGGCCGAGCAGGAGGAGAGTGTGGGGGCACAGGTATGTAGGACTTAGTCAGAGAGGAGAAGGGGGTGGAAAGGAGGAGCAATGGGGGGAAACGAAAATGATAAAAAATGAAAATTTGACCGGACTCTGTGGCACGGCAAGATCCAAAGCACTCCAAGGGGGAACTCTGGGGGCACTGAAAGGTCAACACAGTGTTTTATACAACACGCTCAAGGCACAAGTCTCAAGAGCAAGGTGCAGGGAAAAAGACAAACAAACCGATATTTAGGATATACTGAACATCCTCCAATGGCCCGGCAACTCTCACCAGGATCAGTACTTAGAAGATTAATGGTGTTTATGAGACTGCAGCGTGTTTGATGGGAATAAGCACTATTTCACAGAAGAGGAAGGCAGATTGATGGAGAGAAGGGCAATTTCACAGACATACATTGAAGTGGAAGCCCAGTGGAGAAGCTGAAGGTAGTAGCACAAGGTGAGGGGTGTGGGGAACGCTGCCCAAATAAGGAGGAGCTGCAGGAAGGGAGCTGATTGGAAGAGAAAGGCACCCTCAGCTGGGGAAAGCAAACAGGATAGAGATATGGAACTAGAGTCAGGTGGGCCAGCAGAGAGGATGGCCATCGGGGAACAGTTCCCCCATCCCCATCAGCCCCAAGAGCAGCCACGCCCCTGCCAGCCTCGGCGAATCCACCGCTGCCCTCGGGCATGGCAGGACCCTACTTGACAACAGTTGCAACAACACTGACGAGCTCCACCCAAGGGTACCCCATGTGTTCCCAGAACTCTGCGGTCTCCTGGCAGTGTGGCATGATGGGTAAAGCTGCAGGTAGGCAACACCCCTAATGCATTCATTCTGGGTGGCAGCTACACACACAGACATAGGTACTGGTAGAATCAATCACTGCCCAATGTCAAATCCATATACAGGTATTCCTCGACTTTATATCGGGATACATCCCAAAGAATCCAGCATAAGTTGAAACTATTAAGCTGAATATGAATATGACGTGATAAGTAAATAATAATGTCACAGAATAAGTCAATTAAGAAATAATTACTGTAGCTAACATAATACCAGTAATTAAAATGTAAGTAAATTAAGTAATACAAGTTTATTTGATTAGACACAGAAAATACACAGATAAACGATGTCTATGCTCACAATAGCTACAGAGACCAGAAGCGCAGCTGCGTGGATGCTGCCATCACCCGGCATCAGTAAAAAATATCGTACAATGTATTGCTAGTCTGGGTACAGATCAAAATTTAAAAAATTCAAAATGAAAAAGTTGACTCTGGAATGTGCATTATTATTGCACCGTTGTAACGTAATGCAAACCATCGAAAAGCGAGGGGCATCTGTACTCCAGCCTTTCACATCTCCTCTTCTCTGACTGCTATCTATTTCAGGAAAAATGTACCTTAAATAATTTATCAAAAACCTGGTTTTTAAATAGGCCTAACGTGCTGAATTCTCAAATTCTAGAACATTCCTTTTGAGATCCATTATTACACAACTCCTAATTTCGCAGTCAGATGAGCCTTCTGTGTTTCCTAAAAAATCCACCAGGATCAGATGAACAGTGGTGACCCCTTGGGACAAAGCCAGCAAGCCAAAGAGGGCCTTGTTGTCGTGGTCCCCAATCTGTAATCACCCAATGAAAAAGACATAATGGATTTTATGGTGAAGAGACTTGGGAAGAGGTTCCTTCCATGCTCACGTTACGACAAGGTTAGCTGGCCCCGCTCCCACAGGGAGGTGGGCTCATGGCTACATTTGTTTTTCTGACCGCTGATGCCCACTCGCAGCTGACGCACTGCATGAAGCCGACTGAACGACTGAGGTCTTTCCGGAAAGAAAAGCCAATGACAGACATAGACACACTTAGCCCCACAACACTGCAACAGATAGGCAAGCAAAACTCTCATCCAGAAAATAAAAAGAATATATAGTTTTTAAATTAGGTCATAATTGGGGTAGGTTTGATAATTCATAGACGGGTCAAGACAAGCATTGGAATTTGACTGGGAGACAGAGAACCATTTCTGACGCTGTTACATATATTTTTCCTTAAGAGTATGGAGGCTTTAAAGCAGAGCTATTCAAATCACGGTCCTCAAGGGCCGAGCCCTGCTGATTTTCCAGCTTTCCTTTACCTCACAGCCAGGCGTGAAGCCTCCAGCCAATCACAATCAGTGATTATTAAACAAACTACCTGGAAGTACTAAAACAAGGCCTGGATTTGGAATCGAGGTCCAGATTTAAAGCATTGCGCTGTCATCTCTCAAAAAGATCATGCAACAGCAGGACTTTATCATAATACGGCCGACCAAGGTGGCAGGAATCTCACGGACACACAGGTGATGGGGGAAGATGGGACATCCGCCCCGAGCCCCAGTATATTGCTGAGGTGCTCGGGTTTGCAAGCCATGTTCTGTAACATGAGTGAAATGCAGCAAAACTGAGCTGATGGTCTAGTGCCCAAGAAGGTTCCAGCTCAAACTGCGGGCAAGAGCCCAACAAGACAATCTGAATTTATTAATGAATACTTCTAGCCATGTTAAAGGAACAAGAAGTTTAGAGCTATGAATTGTGTTACTTGCTTTTGAGAAAATACTCATTTAAATGTAAAAAGTTAGGCGTGACTGAGCTCAGTATGAGCTGAACTGTGCAGAAAAAAAATACTGGTGAAGGACAGAGAGAAAAGATATCTGGAGGCCACTAATGTCCACCAAGGAAAAAATGCAGTGCAGTGCAGTGCAGAGGAGAAGTGATAGGAAAATGGAAGGGCATCAGGACAGACAGCCTATATTACTGTCACAGAAACACTGTGGAGGCTCCATCAGTTTCAGCGCCCGTGAAGGTCACTCACAATTCACAAGCGACTGCCGTTCACCAGCACCTCACGTCTAAGCACCGCCGCGTGGAGGTACGCGTACGCGTACGCGCACGGCCGCGCACGTCTCCCTCGTGTACGCTTATCTTTAACCGCGTCAAAGTGTGCGCGCAACTGCATGCGTCCTGTACGCATGTTCATTGTGTGCTGAAAGCAACATCCCATTCAGAAAGGAGACCGTGCACGAGAGGAAGTGTGCGGGGGATGGTGCAGAGCCCCGCGCGTGTAGGCGCGGACGTGAGAGCGCAGGGGCTCTGCCATCGCTCCGCGTCGCCTCACCGTGTCCGAGTGCAGGTCCTGCTGCTGGCAGAGCCGGTACAGAAACGAGGTCTGCTCCTTCAGCAGCGTTTGCCGCGTCGTGAGGAACACCGTGCCGCCGACGTTCAGGCGGACCCATTTGCCGTTGTTGCCAGCCGCGGTGGCGATCCGGGCGCCGTGCGCCGTAGTCTGGGTGTCGGCGGCGCTCGGATCGCTGCTGCTCGGGGATGTGGTCGCCGGGTTCTCGCTCCCCTCGTCTTGGCTGTTATTGTTATTATTGTTATTATTATTATTATTGTTGTTGTTGTTATTGCCGTTGCAGTGAGTAGTGGGCGGTAAGCTGACTTCCGACATCGCCTCCAGCACCGGTTTCCGTCGGTCCTCGACTGCCATCAGGAATCAGAAAGGGCTGCAGCGCTGGAATAACTTGTCAGCGGTTCTCGGTGCCTGCTCTCCTCCCCGCGCCTCCTCGTCGCTGCCTCGGTCGGTCCCCTGCCTCCCTCTCCCGTCTTACTCCACTGCTCCTCCGTAGAAACGCCTACCGTTTTTTTTTGTTGCACAAAACTGATGTCTTAGATCCGCGGTGCATTGTGGTTTTTGTAGTTTCTGGAGTTGTAAAGAGCGTATTTTTTTAGTGGACTGTCCTAAACAAAGGAGTGCTAATGTCCTGCAAATACTGGGGGTATTGGTGTGTTTTTAAGAGGAGGCTAAGTCATCTAAATAAACAGTTCACTTAATAGGAAATTCGAAAATTGATGGTTTGTTAGGAACTGCTTTGTGCTTCATTTATGGTTATGTAAAAGTAGAACACCGTGTCCAAATGCAGGCCCAATTATAGTGTAACATGGTATTTTTGTGTTATAGGCACAGCCGATCTTCCTGGTGTTATAATGTGTTTCGCAAAACTTACTTGATATACAAGCGTTTAATTCAACACAATGTTTGCGTTTTCGTTTCGTTGATGTGTGCGCATAATCTGAACCAATTTACAAATATAATATGTACGTGTGACGGTGGGATTACATTTCTATGGCTTTATCCATGATCTGCATATATTTACATTAATTCCATCAAGGATGGGGATACCAAGAAAATTATAACGCCGGAGATCTAGAACCTCTTCAAATACTTTGATATCTAGGTAATATCTACAATCAAGTACCATATACTTTACAATTAAGCAAGGGAAATATCTGAATATTCAGGGAAACCGTTAAGTCCGCTGTGTTTTATAAAACACACACATTTCTGTTTATTTGCAAGCATTGTTTCTACTGGAAGCGCACTTGTTGGCAATCCGCAGTGTTATAGATGTGGCGCTTTGCTGCTAACCTCCGTATCACCGCAGTGTGATCACACGTACCATACGTTTTCTTATAAATTAGGGGAATAACACCACCTTTCGTCTTGAACAATAATAGTGGTTTTAGACACACACTTGTGACAAGTCCAGTATGGTCTGAAGTACAAGCACACTATTATTAAGAGACTGTGATGCGATCTGAATTCCTGCATTATTTCGGCATAAAATATGATAAGATCTTCTAAGTACTAATAATAGATTATTATATAATATGATTATACAAATAACACAGTCAGTCTGAACATTCACATACGCCACGTGCGCTCCCTAAGGGTGACTGCTATGAATCTCTGGGTAATGTCAGTGAAACGAAACATACTGAACAAGTGTGGCACAGTCACTGCCATCATCCAGCAAGGACACGAGTGCCCGTAAGCACCAGCCCAAGACTTTTACCCAGACTCTTGCCAAAATTATGCCGATGGCGAGGTCCACCATGATTAATTTAGTCGATCGCCTGAATGACCCTGGAAGAATTTTTTGGAAAATATTAACACAAATGGGAAATGTTCCTGGGAATGGGAACTTTCTCCACACACGAAGTGCTGATCTTATTTAAAGAACCTCAACCTAATTAATGAGGCAGGTGGTGGGGGTATTATAATTTGGGGATTTGCTCTGTAGCCTCAGGAGAAGAAAAACAGCTTCAGTGTTGCACCAGAGACTGTCAGGGTATCTGCCTGTGAGCTGGAGCTTAACAGAAGGTGGGTCAAACAGTGCAGTGACAGTCCTGCTAATGAGCACATCTACAAAGGAATGACTCGAGCAGAATGACTGCAATGGATGAGTCACAGTCCTGACCTCAATCTCATTCAAATGTGCCGTGACCTGGAGCGAGTGAGGCAGCTGGAACCTGCCACTTGAGTCCAGGCGGTTCTGCAGAGAGGAACGGGAGAAAATGCACCCAAATCCATGTGTGGGATCAATCTGCAGTTACATGGAACATCCAGCTGCAATCGCTGTTGAGTAAGGGGTGTGTTGCCGCATACTAATTTCAAAAGCTGAAATACTAATAATTTTACATTCAGGTGGTTCAATGGTTGTTCGTCACACTTTTGCCAGATTATGGAAAGCAAAAGCTATAAAAGGACAAACATTCGATGAATTGGAAGCAGGCAGTACGGCTGGAGTGTGTTTATTCCCTTCAAAACAGTAAAAGTGAAGAAGATATTTCTGCATAAACCCTGAGGGTAGTTTAAAAATGCATTGTCTGAAAAGAATTTTTAAACCCAAAGGCCTTTTCCCCACATCCGATCATCTACAGCAGGGGTGCGCAATACGTCGATCGCGATCGACCAGTAGATCGTGAAGGTAATGCGGGTAGATCGCGTGACATTAAAACTTTGAAACA
>JAODKN010000093.1:5829203-5849922 GCA_026774425.1 Petrocephalus zakoni
TTTAAATCAGAGCTAGATAAGATTTTAACAACTCTGAGCTATTAGTTAAGTTCTCCCCAAGCGAGCTTGATGGGCCGGATGGCCTCCTCTCGTTTGTATAGTTCTTATGTTCTTATGTTCTTATGATGTGTGTACAGCTGATGTGTGTACAGCTAATGTGTGTACAGCTAATGTGTGTACAGCTGATGTATGTACAGCTGATGTATGCACAGCTAATGTGTGTATAGCTGATGTGTGTACAGCTGATGTATGTACAGCTAATGTGTGTACAGCTGATGTGTGTACAGCTGATGTATGTACAGTTAATGTGTGTACAGCTGATGTGTGTACAGCTAATGTGTGTACAGCTGATGTACGTACAGCTAATGTGTGTACAGCTGATGTACGTACAGCTAATGTGTGTACAGCTGATGTGTGTACAGCTGATGTATGTACAGTTAATGTGTGTACAGCTAATGTGTGTACAGCTGATGTACGTACAGCTGATGTGTGTACAGCTGATGTGTGTACAGCTAATGTATGTACAGCTAATGTGTGTACACCTGATGTGTGTACAGCTGATGTGTGTACAGCTAATGTATGTACAGCTAATGTGTGTACAGCTAATGTATGTACAGCTGATGTGTGTACAGCTGATGTGTGTACAGCTAATGTGTGTACAGCTGATGTGTGTACAGCTGATGTATGTACAGCTGATGTGTGTACAGCTAATGTGTGTACAGCTAATGTATGTACAGTACAGCTGATGTGTGTACAGCTGATATATGTACAGCTAATGTGTGTACAGCTGATGTGTGTATAGCTGATGTGTGTATAGCTGATGTGTGTACAGCTGATGTATGTACAGCTAATGTGTGTACAGCTGATGTGTGTACAGCTAATGTGTGTATAGCTGATGTGTGTATAGCTGATGTGTGTACAGCTAATGTGAACAAACGGTTTGCTGGCTGTATCATCATTCCCTGAGATCTTTACAGAGATAACATAATGTCCAGTTTCCTTTTATATCATACTGCTGATTCTTGAGTAAATTAATACATTAACTCCACTAGAAATACAAAAAAAAAAAAAACAAAATGTGCAAACCTCTCAGTGTTAATCAAAATTAAATGAGAAATTCTTCCTTTTTGAGGAGCCTGCAGCCTTGGCTGATCTGCAGATCTGTTAAGTAGAAAAGTACAAGTGTCCAGCTGGCCTTTCGTTTTAAACTGAAATTGCACTGCACTGTTTTAGTGACCCCGATATCCCATTCCAGGTGCCCCCCGCCCCCAGCCGTATGCCCCTTGCTGCCTGGGACAGACTCCAGGCCCCCTACCTTCCTGTATGGGATCAAATGTTGGAAGATGGATGGATAAAAATAGACAGAGGAATGCATGGATGGATGAATTTTTATGGTCACAGGAATCTGCACTCTGCATTTCATCACAGTGCAATCTAAACACAGGATTGTACTTTGATTAAATTCTAAATATCAGCACATAAATGAGTAGTAATTATTGTTATTACAGCTAAATGCATGTTTCGCTTAGCTGACATTTGCATGTTCTCCCAAGTTCATGTGGGTTTCCTCTCACAGCATGAAGGCGGTGCTTTGGATGCATGGGTGTCTCTGAATCGCCCACATGTGGATGTGTGTCTGTCTGTCAGTGCATGTGTGTGTGTGTCTGTCTGTCTGTCTGCTTATGCCTGTGTGCGTCTGTCTGTGCATCTCTGTGTGTGCTTGTGTATCTGTCTGTCTGTGTGCTTGTGTGTCTGTCTGTCAGTGCGTGTGTGTGTGCTTGTGTATCTGTCTGTCTGTGTGCTTGTGTGTCTGTCTGTCAGTGCGTGTGTGTGTGCTTGTGTGTGTGTGTGTCTGTGTGCTTGTGTGTCTGTCTGTCAGTGCATGTGTGTGTGTGTGTGTGTGCATCTGTGTATGTGTGTGTGTGTGTGTATCTGTGTGTGTGTGTGTGTGTATCTGTGTGTGTATCTGTGTGTGTGTGTGTCTGTGTGTAAATGGTTCAGGACAGTAAGGTTTTTTTCTGATCGCAGACAGTCACATGGACAGTCCTTCGGGGAAGGTGTATGGGGTGCCTCTGATGTCTCACCTGATGGAAAGTGGGAGGGAGATCGCCATGCCTATCGAGGAGTGCGTCCACATGCTACTGCAAAATGCCTTGAGGGAAGAGGTGAGCACTTCATGGGAGATGGGATTCTCGCGCCACAATCCTACGGCCCACTACAGTACAGCACTTTTAGTATGTTAGTTAACATAGGAAACATGGGTTTGACATTATTGCAGAGCGGGATGAGGTCTCAGTGTCAGTCTGTACCTATGGACTCATAAAGGTCCCCTTGACTGGTTTATCGCACCTGGTGACACTGGTATGAAATGAATCCTGGAGGACTTTGGAAAGGTTGGGCTAAGATGGAATGTACCAGAGAGAACAGATGGTTGCATTGATTTTCACTGGGGCTCAGCTATCAGCCTGAGGTTATGGGATGGTTTGTCACAAGGCATGTCTTCCAGGTTTGTTTGTACCTTGTAGGGTTGGAGGCTTGGGGAGGGGGTGGAACAACTCGCATTGAAAGATAATGTTTGTCAGATTGGACTGCGATGGGTCGTCATGAATTAGGGCAGTTATCTGCTCATCTCTGTTCTCTTACTCGCTTTCTGTTTGCATCGGCAGGGTCTCTTCAGGCTGGCAGCTGCTGCTACGGTGGTGAAGCAACTGAAGAAGAGTCTGGACTATGGTGATGTTGACCGCAGCAAGTTTGGCGATGACCCACACGCAGTGGCAGGTCAGAGATCAGCATAAACCCAGCTCAGCATTAACCCACACAGGACCGTGAGCAGAGCAAGTTACACCCAGTCCTGTATCCAGCACTATCTAAAATAAGCTCTAGCCTACTCTGAATAAATGGTTGGAAGATGGATGGATGGAAGATGGATGGATGGAAGATGGATGGTTGGAAGATGAATGGATGGAAGATGGATGGATGGAAGATGGATGGATGGAAGATGGATGGATGGAAGATGGATGGATGGACTCAACTATTAATCAGGTGTCTAATCAGGCTCTGACACATCTCAGGCCAAAGTTCCATTTTTAAGCCGACAACCCTAAAAATCCATTTGGGATGGGACGTCATCGTAGCGCAGTGGGGGGGGCACACTCCAGTGTCAGGACCTGTGACTCTTTACCCTAAACAGCTCTGTGTTCGCCACTTAAGAAGCCCCACATCTTTGTTCAGATCCTTTACATAGATAGAAAGACAGCCCAATAGACTTTTTGCTGTATTTAGAGTAACTACTGTTTCAGGCAGCCTCGTGGATGATTGTGTTTGAACCAGTCAAATGATCTCTAGTCAGATGACCTATGTTCCACCCTCTGTCTGACAGGTGCGCTGAAGTCATACCTCAGAGAGCTGCCTGAGCCCCTGATGACCTATGAACTGTACGCCGAGTGGTTCAAAGCTGCAGGGTAACCGCCCCAAAGCGACTCCCTGTCCATTGGGGCTGTGGCTCCCTGTCCACTGGGGCTGCGGCTCTCCTTCTGTATCTTTCTGTCCGGTAATGTTTATATTCTCCCGCCGCCATCTTCCCCGGCCAGGGAGAAGGAGGTCGCGCAGCGGCTGGAGGAGCTGAAAGCGGTGCTGCGGAAACTGCCGCGAGAAAACTACAACAACCTCCGGTCAGCGACCGTGGTGCCCAGCGCCTGAGCGACACGAGCTCCGCCTCCGGAGCCCGGAGGCCCCGTGTGCCGGCACAGGGCTCCGCTCCTCATTCCCCTGCCGTTTCTCTCCCAGGTACCTGGTCCAGTTCTTGGCGTGCTTGTCGGAGCAGCAGACCATAAACCTCATGACGCCCAGCAACATTGCCATCGTGCTGGGACCCAATCTGCTTTGGCCGAGGATTGAGGGGTGGGTACCGAAAGGCGGGGATGAGGCCCGTCCGCTACTCTGCATACCCGTCATAAATGCCTGCCCCTCCTCCTCTTCCTCCTCCACAGTGGCGAGTCCTTGCTAGATATGGCGTCCGCTTCCTCGGTGCAGGTTGTTGCTGTGGTTGAGCCCCTAATACAATATGCTCAGAGTCTCTTTCCGGAAGGTACGTGGTTTTCGCGGTGCAGCCATTGCGTTTGCTCATGCTTGCTTGTAAATGTGCACAGAAAGGTGACCATATGTGACTAAGCTTACACAGAAATCTCTCAAACACGTGTGATTTATTTTCAACGTGATTGGAGGCCTGACCTCTCGACCTTCCATCTCCTGATATCGGGCGACAGCGAAAGACTTTGAGGTTCCGGAGCTCCCAGCAATCGCAGATGTGACAGAGAATCAATCCCAGCTGCCCCAGTCTGGAACCGGGGCCTCTGTCCCTGCCTCCAGCCCCTGCACCCCTCCTGCTGACATGGACAGGTACTGCACTGCATTATGACCAATGGACTTTTCCCCAGATTTCCTGCAAATGTCTGTGCTTTGTTGGCCAGTATGTTTGATGGCACATCATGTCAGGCTCTTTGTGCTATCTTCCAGCTTCACAGGGACTATCAAGTCAAGCCTTTTCAAGACAGCATCATGGGCCAACTGCACTGCTCCCTGGGAGGATCCGGCCTCTGAACTGTGCAGTCAGAACCCAACATCCAATCAGGATCAGCCCCAAAGCCCACCACCCAATCAGGTCCCGTGTGAGACCCAAACATCCAATCAGGTCCCAAGCAGGAAGCCCAGCCTGATGGAGTTGGAAATTAAACAACCCACCCATTTCTCTAGGAAGCTCAGTGCTCCATGTCACGGTATGATTTGGATCCATTTTTGCACACTGCACTCTACACATGACAACACTCTGGTCCATGTTAAACCAAAGCCTACAAGGGCCAGAATCCTCTTTACTGCCTTACTGCAGTATGAAATCCATCCATCCAGGCATTTTCCATAACTACTAACTCCAGTGTAGGGTCTTATTAAGCCTGGAACCACAGGACAGTTGAATCCCATTACATTATCTATGTAAATAGCAATCTCATTTTTATGTAGCTATGTTCATTTTATCCTCAGCCCAGTATGCTGTCAGCCGACGTCTGTCCAACACTAGGCAGCAGAAGCCGTCGGCGAAGTCCCAGTCTCGGCTCAACAAGAAGCCCAAGGGACCCCCTAGCTACCCGCCCCCCCAGCCCCCTCCATCAGCCAGTAAACAGCTGCCGGCTGTGACTCAGGGAATCTGAGCCATCATGTCGCCTTACCACAGAAGCGTCTGTGCTGGATGTGTCTAGGGCGCGACTGACATCATGTGTGCTCCCAGGAGGTCGGCCCTCGCCCAGCGGAGACCTGAAGCCAGGGCTTCAAAGTTCTTTAACCTCTTGTCCAGCAGCCGCGACCTTAAATATATTTAGCTAGCTGCTGACATCAAAATAAGTGTTTTTATTGCAATTCGATCTGCCCACGTTCCTCCACGTCTGATCGAAACCGACCCTTTTTATAACGGACCGCGATGTTTGTTCTGGATTCTGCAGAGTGCTTAAATAAACACGAGAGACAGAGTGAGAGAGGGAGAGGGAGGTAGAGTGAGTGAGAGAGAGGGTGGCAGAGTGAGAGAGAGAGAGAGAGAGAGGCTGAGAGAGAGAGTGAGAAAGAGGGTGGCAGAGTGAGAGAGAGAGAGAGGCTGAGAGAGAGAGTGAGAAAGAGGGTGGCAGAGTGAGAGAGAGGGAGAGGCTGAGAGAGAGTGAGAAAGAGGGAGGCAGAGTGAGAGAGGGAGAGAGAGAGAGGGAGGTAGAGTGAGAGAGAGGGAGAGGCTGAGAGAGAGGGTGGCAGAGTGTGAGAGAGAGAGAGTGAGAAAGAGGGAGGCAGAGAGGGTGGCAGTGAGAGATGGAGAGAGAGAGGCTGAGTGAGAGAGAGGGGGAGGTAGAGTGAGGGTGGCAGAGTGAGAGAGAGGGAGAGGCTGAGAGAGAGTGAGGGAGGGAGAGTGAGAGAGAGACCACATTTCCTATGAGATATAAGTCTCCATGTATTAAATGCATCCATTTATTACAGTTTGTTATGACCGTTGTCATTATTATCATTTGTGAAGGACAGACATTTCACTTGTTGGTATGTATATACAAAGAGCACATATGACGTGCATCGTATGACTAAGAATACATAACAATACTATAAAATATCCGCCTTTTGTTTCCTTAGATTACTCCAAGCATTCATGCAGACTAACTAAATTACCCAACTTGTGTGCAGAAGCTTTGGTTTGCTTGATTAAAAACATTAACACATTCATATAGTATTGTTCCATTACAAACAGGATGTGTTTTCAGAGAATACCTCACCATAGGTCCAATATTAGGCAGCTTTTTTAACACGCTGTGTCACGCAAACTCAAGCCCAGAGACTGAAAGCTCTGCTTTGGTTCAGTTGTCACCAGGTCATTGGTGTTACGAACGAAAATCACACTACTGTGCAAAAACCATCTTCATTTCCTCTTTTGAGAGGGTCGTGCGCCACGTCTGTCACCTAGAAATCAGAGTGTCGGCCTGCACATGTACACACTCATCCTGAAAGCAGCGTCACCTTCCCGCGGTCAGCGAGGTGGGGCCCAGTGAAACTGGAGCGCTATGTCCGGGGTCGTGTGAATGAGGAAGGAGCCTGGATGCCGGGCACGACACAGGGCACATCAGTGCGCTAGGAGGCCCAGGAACAATGCACTTTCGCTTCCTCGGACACGGGGTGCCCTGTCCTGCAGGTCACACGTGCTTGCTTTACTGCAGACAATCTCTATTGGGCATTATGACCTGTGACTACGCCTTCGATGAAGGATCTTGGGAAATCAGCGCGTATTTTAGAGGGTTGCTTCAGAATGGACAGGCTGCCCCCCCCGAGCTGACAAGGCCTCTCCTTTCAGGCCGCCCCCCCTCCACACTGCCCTCATGTACTGAAGATAGAAATGGACCAATAGCAGTTAGGAGAGGAATATTATAATGGTTATTAAGCGCAGGCCTTTGGGGGCCCCATGTTGAGGCATTTTCCCTCGCAGTGCCCACCAACACTCACTTCTCCATTTAAACTTCCTTGACCTCATTTCCTTTTCCTTCTAGTGAACTTACCACCGCTCTATTTTGAACAGCTCTATTTATGGAACTCGGCTTGGGGGTGGGGGTGGTTTTACTTATTACTTAATACTTATTACTTATTTTACTAATTACTTGTGCCCAGCACTGTATTACAAAGATGCACATCCAAATACCCAGCCCAACACCCAATATTTAGCTGAAGGTCCTGCTTTGTGACTCTGTACAAAAATGAGTCTGTTTAGCCAACAGCCGGGCGGCTAAAGTGAACGACACTCGTGTCCAGCTGATGGTGCTTCATCATCTGCTAGCTTCTGTTTATCTTAATATAAGAACATAAGGAATATCGTGATGCACAGGAGTCCCATCACCTCCTCTTGGCTGTGTGGACACTGGAATATTAAGATGTCAGTTAATGTCGCTTTAAATTAATATAAAGCTCGTTTCCCTGGATGCTACCAAGCAACTTATTCCAAACCCTTCCTACCCTTTGCACAAGGGAAATGTGTGACAGGTCCATCAGCATCAGGATTTTTTGAGCAAGACAGATGAAATAAGCTCGATACGGGAAACACACTCATAGATCATAAGACGTTCTCGGTGCTTTCAGGTTCAGGTGCTTTCAGGTTCAGGTGCTTTCAGGTTCAGGTGCTTTCAGGAAGCATCGCAGTCTGTGCTTTTTCAGACTTTGATCTCATCCTCTTCAGGATCGGCACAAGGGCTTCTCCTCTGGGGGGGCTGGCCTGGACTGGAGTCCCGCCCATTGGAGGGGTACGGCCTTCTTAAGAGCCCACCTCCACCGTAATGGCGCGACAGCACATCAGCCGCCCTCCGAAACCGTTCCGCCTCCATTCCCAGCTCAACTCTCTCTGGGGACTTCACCACCATGCCTGGAGATCCCGGTTTTGGCAAGTCCCATTCTTGGTCTGAACACTCCCTGCCATTTAGCTCCGCCCCACGTGGGGAATCCTCAACAGCATTGTTGGATAAATGGGTAGCTTCACAGCTATTGGCTAGCCCTTCCTCCTCCCACCAGAGGCCCGCTTCTCCAATGCCGTCAGGGCTGTCAATTATGCCAAACACTTCGCTCATGAGTGAGGGGCCAAGGTCCACGGTGAACGAGATCAGGGAATCCGACCGCGCCAGAGAGTCGGCACTGTAGTCGGAGGGTAACTTGTGCCACGGTTCTGGGGAGCTGTCCTGCGGCTGGCCGTCGATGCGTGAGAGGCGGGGCAGCGTGGCGAGGCCGGAATCCACACCTGCAGACAGACAGGAGCCAGCAGTCCTTCAGTTAGCAAGTTTATGGAGAGGACTTGCTCCTAATCCTCAGCAATAATAATAGTAATAATAATAGTAATATTAATAATAATATGTCAACAAAAAAATGCTAACGATCAGACTTCACCTCAAAACTGATTTACTTCATACTTTACTTGTCATTTCTATGCAAAAAGAATTGAGGACTTACTAATAATTAACTGTAGTACAGTAAACAAACAAGTAAAAAATAAACAAATAGAATTTCTTTTTGCCTTTATACAATTCACCAAATGCAAGTAATTGTCAACTATAAAAGCCACAGGATGATAGTGTAGACATTTACGTTTCCGTGGTGAAAACCAAATTTTCACAAAGAATTTGACAACTGCCAACAAAACTCCATGATACTTTAATGAGTGCTGATGGATGGATCAGAACAGGCCTCCCTTTCCAAGGCCACGGCCTCTAGCTCGTACTGGGTACTACCAGATGTTTTCTAGCCAGCTGGGGGATATGATCCCTGTCTGCCTGGGGCCTCTGCCCACTAGCATGTGCACGGAATCGCTCTTTTCAAAGTCAGCCATGCTGAGATCTTGTTATATTCCCAACCCCCCTGGGCTGATTACTCTCAACTGGAAGGCGCAGCAGTTTTATAAACATATATGATAACATGCATGTTATAAATGCACATTTTCAAAGTAAAGGTTTAAGACAGTAGAGGGTGCTGTCAGTCCTTCCAAAGAAGGACATGCATGTGGCTTCTAAATTACCTACAGCTCAACTGTTTCACCAGTAAGTTGCCTGTTTTTTGGCCATTTAAAAATATTCACAAGTCTGTAATGGGACCGGAGTACTGGAGTCCCAAAAGCCGCCTGCCCTTTGAATGCGTCACAGGGGCACCCCCTCAGCCAGCAGGTGGCATCACTGAGCCGGACGTCAGTCGTCAGCTTTTAGGTGTCCGTCTCGTCACCCCCTACATAACTCTGCGCTATGACCTCACTGCCTCTGAATGCAGGATCAGGCTCCCTGGCATAATGACTGACTTTGGCCTGTGGCTTTTAAAAATGGGTGGCAGAGAGGAAGCGTGCGGGGGGGAGGGGTGGGGGCAGGCCGGTTCTCCCAAGCAGAGCCGTAGCTCAGCCATGCTGCAGCATTCAGACATCTGGATCCAGTTGGTGCTGACGGAACCATTATTCCCGTACCTAAGATATACTTTACAGCCTACATTATTGGATGAAAACTACACTGCTTCTAAATTTTCTAGTGTAAATTATACCCAGTGCAATACTCCACAAAGCTTTTAAAGCACTAGCACCCAAAAGTAAAGTTACAGAAAATGACTGTGCGCCTGGCAGCAAACACCGCATGGATTCCGACACTGTGTACAGTGTGTTTCGGCGGCCTTCTGAAGTAGCCGATCTCGGGGATTTCTGATAAGCAAGGCCTTTGTAAACAAAAACCTATGGCTGCGATGAAGTCATTTTTCAGCTGCAGTTTGATGGCTTGTCACATTTGCATCATGTACTCACAAAATACAATCACAGCTTCACGCTCCGTGACGTTTTCGGTAGGCAGAGCACCAGTGCACAGGCTCAGCCTGGTGATGTATGCAGGGCTAGATACCAAAATTAAAACTTTACAAATGCCACCACCCCAGCCCCCCACCCCGTGTTCAGATCTGCCTCCCTGGGTCTCCCCCATTCCTATTGGCTCTGAATGATGTCAATTATAGGACACACATCACGCGACACGTTACTCATACTCAACCATAAATTTAATTTAGAGCAAATGGCAATTTTTTCCAATGGGTGCCCCCCCCCCATTTTACTGTGGTGAGCCCCCACTTCAGCCCCCCCCAGAAATAATACAGAGCTGCTTCTCCGAACACGTGCAGGTGAGGTAACCCTGTGTGGCTGCATCCAGGCTGCCCAGAGGAGCTCCCTGCTTTTGGCTGTCACGCGGTTACATTCCTGCAGTGTTGGCTCAGCAGCCCTGGGCTGTGATGACTTCAGCTGGCCTCTGGACACAGACACTGGGGGCCCGATAAGAGATTTCTCACTCAGCAATTCCAGTGGGTTCCCATGTACGGGTCATCAACCCCAGGGACCGGAATTAGTATCAGCGGCGCAGAGCCGCTGGCATGTTCCTGCTTCCGCTTTGTAGATAGTTATATAAGTTATTTGTGTCATTGCCCACCATCCAAATCTTATCTGCACTTTTCACTAGCATTATTTTTGGCATGGAAATGCTGTTGGTAGTATCTAATATCTCATATATGTATAAAGTAGGTGGAATATTACATTTACTGTGAAAAAACGCAAGTTAATAATTCTGTCAGCAACAGAACGTGAAGTCAGAAATCAGCTGAAATGTAACCCTGACCGTAGGAGTACGGAGAGCCCTCCGGACAGCTAGGCGAGCTGGGAAAGAGCTCCCTCTTCAGGTAGCCATTGGGAGTGTCGACGTCCAGCCGCGGCAGGGAGATGGCATTTTTGATGATGGGGGAGATAAGGGGAGGGGGTGTGGAGAGGTCTGTGGCGTCGGCAGCGGGACGGGTCGGGGTCCGGAGGACGTGCCGAAAGGTGCGGGAGATGAGGCCACTCGTCTTCTCGGGGGAGGGGTCGGGGTCGCCGGCCCCGCCGTGGTTGCTGAGGAAGGAGGTGTCGCCGAAGACGTCGCCGCCGCGGCCCACGTGCATGGTGTGCCGGAAGTCGCCCAGCGGCGGGCTGATCATGTCGGCCGTCAGCTCGCCCTGCAGCCGCCGCTTGCTCTGGGAGCCGGACACCAGGCCTTTGATCCCCGACAGTTTGCCCAGGTTCATGGCTGCAGCTGCACGCGGCCTGCGCGTTCAAAGCAAACAGCGACCAATGAGCCCCTTCCACTGCACCCCGATACAAGACCCAAAACATACCAGTATTCTAACATTTCATATTCATATTTAATAATATTTCCATTTACAAAAACATCTACCCAAACTTCACACAGTTTATAAAGGTTGTACCGGGCCAAAATTCCAGCATAAGTAAATAAACGAACAGAAAGATGCTTTTCTGTTGGTTCTGTTTGTTGGTCTTGGATGTTCTCCTTGACAACATAAACACAGGGAAAGCTTTAAGAACATGAAATATTTAACCAAAAGAGAAAAAAAAACAGGCAAGCACACATGGCACATCTTATAAAAGTCTCACTTTTTTTTAAAATAAGTGTTGACAATTCATCTTAAATGTGGATGACGTTTTCCAAATCCATCAGATTTCAGTTATGATGGCTAACCCTAAATCATGCATCCTGGTTCCTGGAAAAGGCTGCATGCGGTCAGGGAAGTTCAGCTCCACACAGTTGTTTTGGGTTTCACTTATAAAAGTTCACTTCAGAAATAAATCATGGTCCAAATGCATAGGTCGTTGTGGTCATAGATTGGGAGCATTTATTCCTTATTTAAGGAAGCAAGATAAAAGAGAAAAAAAAACAGGTTTTCATCCTGTGGTTGCTTGAAAAATAAATTTAAGACTGTGCAAACTTAAGTCAAACATTTTTAGTTCTGTAAGGGTCACAAAAGCTCCTTCCATATCACAACTTGCTCGTCACCAGGACTCTGCCAAGTCATTTCAAGGGGCACTCGGTAAAAATAGCTATAACTTGTTTTTTATGAGAACTTGTTAAGTTAGTATACAAAAAAGAGAGAATATTCTCCTTTTAGAGAAATAAAACACAACAGCTGTAATAGGTCTTCACGTGATGCCTTCCTGTGTCTTGTTTCAACATGTGTGCTGCTTAAAATATTCACCTGTAAGATAAAAGATTTAAGACCTGCCGCTCTATCCTCACCCCTAATCTGGAACTGTTTTCCCTAGCTTGCTTATAAACATCCAAAGTATGCCCCAGCAGACAAAACAATTTTATTTTTATCCGAAAGCTCATAAGGCACTTAAACTATTATGATAAAATCACTTTGCCTGGCATGTTGTAGTCTGGCAACTCACAGCTCAGGAAAAATATGTATCTTTTTCTATGTTCATTGTATGCCTTTACAATGGAGAATCGATTCAGCTGTTCAGTTTGTTCTGAATTTATTCCAGGGTGGAAAACCTACCACACACTTTGCCAAATTAGCGTTTCCTGCCTAAAGAATTTTTGATTTACCGTTACCCCTGTCTACCCTGAAGCAAATGCTTTTCGCCTGTCACTCTCACGGGGTTAGCCACTGCACTTCACCAGCTGCAGTCTTCTCAGGCACATTTTCAGGGCACAGTTCTCAGTTAGAAAAGGGTGTGACTGTCACAGATGCCAAAAATCGATATCAAAAAGTGATCTCCTGCCCCACGTACAGTAATGGCTACTCGACAAACTCGATCTAGTTCAGCTGTCTAGCAAACTCCTTCCATGTAATCACACCGTGGTTAGAGGGTGCTGGCACGCGCCCAGGGAGTTCCAAATTGGAAGGAACAAGTGCTTAAAAGGAACTGAAGTTCTTCCAGTTTCCATGGCGACAGCGCCCCGCATCCAGGGGACCTCGTGCAGTGGACCTCGGGGTGCTCAATTACAGCCCCAAGAACCCCTCAGGCTTCCCGGGTGGTTCTGTTTGCACCCCAGGCATTAAAAAGAAATAAGATAAATCTGTTGCCACCTTTGTGGTTTTTGAGGCAACAGATTAATGAGTGGTTCCCAGCAAAGACACGGCAATAAAAGACCTGTGTATCTGAGGGGTGTTTTACATCTGTTCTTATTCAAAGTCTCGCTGTCCTGTTGCTTCAGTGCAGTTGCCCTTCTGTCATACCAAGTAAAGCTGTATACGGTGGGCGTGCAAGTAATAATGATGTACAGATGCAGTCACACTTTCATATCTGGCCCTAGAATCAGTGAATGCAGCGCAGCCGACCACTCCGTTCTTTCACGTGATGGCGACCAGTATTTTAAGCAGCACGTTTAAAATTTCCATGATTTATACCACATAAATGCACATCAAAAGTGGCTCCTAACCATCCATTTTTATATGCAAGTCCTGACATAATTTGGGGTTCGCCAGTGACCAGAAGCCAAGTTTGAGTTGGCTTATTGCACACAATAATGATAGGCTGCTTGGGAGACAAGAATTCAGGCAAAGATAGATGGCTTCTCAAGATGTTCGAGCTCCAAGGTTGAGGAGTCACTCCGTTACTAAGGTACCTAGGCATCTGGATGTTACTGAGATGAGAATCGTGGGTTATTAATGTTCTGAAAATTAAATAATAAAAAAAATCTGAGAAGGAAAAGCCCTCACAACAATTATTTGAGAATATTTCACTTCAGCGACTGTAGGTGAGGTATGAACAGTACACACGATTAACCGTCAAGCTGACCAGTTAGGCCAGGACTGATATGTCGTGATTGATACTGGGCTGAGCTTAATGGCTTGATTGATAGCACTGGAGGAACAGCAATCAGAATCTGCAACTGTATGAAAACAAGCCATTTTAAGAGCTAATTAGCTCTTACAAAGAAGATGGACCATCTGGAGAGCAGGACACTGGATGTTTCTCTGAAGCCACATCATGAAAGTATTCGAATGTTTAGTCTAATTGTGTTTTTCCCATGAACCTTGATTAGATTATGTTATACCTCAACTGAGCAGTTACACAACTAACTATCAACGTGTAGCTTAGCGGAGACATCTGTCCATAGCTGCTTACATAACTGACAACTAGCACAGCCTGACGTTTTACACAAGCCTGTCAGGATAAGGGCCTCACTCAAGAGGCCACTCTGGGTTCTGTTTCAGACCTCTTGGCCATAGCTCACATGCCTTTAGCACTGGCTCCTAGTGATTAGATGTTAATAATACTGACAACAAGGAGACAGACTGTATCTCCCCAGATTTTGTTTACACTTCTGAGTAATTCATTCTTTTTCATTTATCCCTCATTCCGGTTTTTTATCACTCCCGTCATATTTCAAGCATCCTAATCTCTAACTGACTGAACCACATGGGCAAACATACAACAAGATAAGACCTCATAAGACCCCTTTCCAGCTTTTCCTACAGACGAGAACATCACTCAATAAACATGGCCCCATTCAGTCACGAGAACACTGCTACTTATCAATACAGCCCATCAGCTCCCAGACTGTCCTCTGGACCTCCTCCTCAGGCTCCAACTTCGCAATCCTCTCCTCCATTCACCCTCTCCTTCTCCAAATTATATAGGCATACTTTTTTGCATGCCAACTTGCACAGATGGGGGGTGGGGTTGGGGGGGGGGTCAATGACCGGACCTTTACATTTTGTGACTGATTGAAAGCGCTACACTGAGGCCACTAAACCTCTCCACTAAACAAATAAAACACTGGAATTTCTGCAAAAATGTAGCCAATGCACATTCCAAACAGCCTAATCACCCCCCCCCCCCCCAACACTAAGCCAGTACTTAAATGATCATCACCTACATTACAGCTCCTAATGCCTTCAGCCACGTCTGTAGCCCTGATTCTCAAAAGCGTGCCAGCATGCCCTATCCCCCGGTTGGGCCTACACCAGCCTGCCCGTCAAATCAACAGGATGTTTTGCGTTTTGTTAAACTCTGGGGGATTCCACAGTGAAACTACCCTAAACACGCCAGAAAAAGCAGGATCCTTGAAAAGACGTTTAGTCAAACACAGCGGGGTCGCTAAGGCTGTTTTAGAGGGGGCTTCACCCCCCCCACCCTTAAATGTACACTAATTAGTTATTCAACCATAAAATACAATAAAATCAGACCCCCTAGTTATGGCTTAATCTCCCTTTCCATAAATCTCCAGCGATGCTCCCCCTCTAACTTTATCACAAAGCACATAATCTTAACAATAAAATTTTTATGAAAGCTCCTCCATAATAATACATATATTTAATTAACATATACAATTGCATTGCATCTATTAAAATTCATTTTCCATAAATTCTCAAATTTGTATTTTGGGTACTTTTAGACTTCTGGAGCTTTTTTTCAGTCGCTACCTTGGTGAGTTTGAGGTGGAATCACCTGCCCGAATCGCCCACTTTTAAAACAACTCCCAAACAACGAAGTGTTTGCTTAGAGTTATAAATAAATGCTCACTTTTAGAAGAAGGCGCTGTGCGGCGGGCCGCATGGCAGTGAAGTTGTTAAAGCAAAGCCCGTAAAGCTCATACGTTCTTACAATTGAGAGCTACACGGGGGCTGCTTTGTGTCCGCAGACACAAGCTTTTATTGAGTTCAAAAAAGTTTCTGTAACATAAGTAGTTATGCATGGACCAACTACACACTGCATTCCTGTACATCTTATTGCAATGGTGAAGCATGAGGGTGAAAATAAAATCGGATTATTTAAATTGTCAGTATATATATTGTACAGCGTAGCTAACGAATCCGACAGTAAGCTACATAAAAGCAGGAAAACGAAAGGAAATAGACATCAGATTATACTTTCGGCATACTATTCCCCGGCAGACTGACGCAGCCCATCAGACTCCTGACCACGCCGCTGGTTCCCGATTCCCACGCGCTGTATTTATTATTAACATATAAACCGCTAGACCACACTCTCTACAACATGCAATATCAGAATATTATTTTTAGCTCAAAAGAAACTGGTATTTTATGTTCACTATATTGCTAAATATGTCTGGGGGGAAAAGTTGCCATATAAACCCAGCGTTTGCCCCTACTTGTATGCAGCCAGTATTCTCATTGGTAGGGTATTTGATTGCAATCCATATTTCGTTTTTCATCAAATTCCATTAAAAAAAAGCTTACCTTAAAACTCTTGGGAAACTGGCCGCGAGAGATAAAAGCGTGACTTAAAAGCTCGTATCCGCGAACGGGTCCCTCGGCGAGCCCGCAGCATGTTACAGTTTAACTGGGAGCGTTTTCCTGCGGCGCTCTTTCCCGGCTCCCTCCCACCGCCGGCTGGGGAGTGCGGACCGCTACCCCGACGGGCTGGGGCAGGAGAGGCAGCAGGGCGGGCGGTGCGGGGGGGCACGGCAAAGCACTGATCCTATCATCCTATCCTGGCTATTTGTTTAACTGAGACGGTGTAGGGGAGCATCCAGAAAAAAACGTGCGTGAAGCTCTGACTGAAGTATGTCAGCGTGGTGATTTTTATTCACATGTGACTCTCTGGGCTGCAAATCGGTCCCACAATCTGCAGTAGGATATTCCGGGGATGGGGGGGGGGGTTCTGCACTCCAGGCAGGGGGGGGGTTCTGCACTCCAGGCCACCAGACTTTTAAAGCAGGACGTACAGGTAAATTAGATAAGGTTAGCCCACTCTAGTTGGCAGCGCAGTTATGGTTTATTAATTTTAAACGCATACTTATAAATGTTTAAAGAAACGCCACAATGAGGTCTGCTCTTGTAAATTACGCCCATCCGTTTTCCAGTTCGATTGCCCAGTCTACAGAGCCGAAATTGACCGCTGCAAAGGGCAGTATGTGTCCTTGTGGGATAAATGTGGTTATCCATTTGCAAATACCATGCACTGTGTGGCTGGTCTTTTCCACAGGATCCAGAAATACGGCAGGCATCACGCCTACAAGTTAGGCCTACAAGTGAAAAAACACGCAGATTTATCTAGGCGAAGGACGATCGATCAGAGCTGACAGTCTTATGTGCAACTAATTTTATATATGTATATGCCGATCCAACAAAGGCGAAGATGCGCCAGCAAAACTAATTATTACATCCCCTTTTAAAAACGTATTTAACGTTATTTGATACTTTATTATATTACTTAAATATATTCAGTATACCCCCACATAGAAGAAAAGCCAAAAATAAGACGTTGCAGTGAAGACTAGACCAGTTTTGAAACTTTAAGCAAGTTTAGTATAACTTTTGTTACTGCAGTTCCTGACGTTTGTATTACATCAGTCGAGCCAGACACGCTGTGCTCTCCGAACCCGTAAAATGTCTAATAAAGTGCAGGTGAAGCTGACCCTTAAACTCTGAGGTCTGCCCCCGCTGGATGGATCAGCCTCTGCCGAATGGGGTCTCTTAGACGCCGGGGGAGCGCACGGGTCAGTCCCCAGGAAGGATGTGAGCTCGCCGGCAGCAATCCGGCACAAGGCAGACCCGGCTGAAACGGTCGCAGCGCTCCAGCTGCAGTTAAACAAAACACTAAAATACGATCTTCCCCGTTTTACGCAGCCTGACATTTATAACTCCGATGCTTTACAGCGAGACCTTCTTCGGCTGCTCTCAAAATAAAACGAAGTGTGTGTGCTGTGCAGATGACGCGCCGGCCGGGAGTTTGCGGGCTCCAGGCTTGAGGTCCCTGCTCGTTAATCTACCGGCGACGGGTCACCGTGGGCATTTCTGCACAAAGAAGCACAGCAAGTGCTGAGGACAGGCGATGCATACGTGGCAACCTAAGTGCGACGACAACAGCGAGATCGATGATAAAAATAACCTTAATCCCATCATCAAAAAATGGTAGGGTCTCCATAAGCTTGCTTGTGGGGCGGGTTCTTAACGATAAAATTAGCCGGTCTCACAGCAGTAAACCATGAGACTTGATACCAGTGGTGAGAAGTGCTTATTCACATGTACAGTAGTAGAGAGTTTGATATTGGGGGACACAACTTATTAATTTAAATACAGAGGTCTGTTTATTGGAGTGGTAAAATAATCCAAATAAAATTGGGGGTGCCCGTCCGCCAGGTTCCTCGCCCCTGCATATAGTGTGTCCCAGTTTCGTCTCCCTGCCTTTGCCCCATGATCAGTAGTATACCAGCTATTCGGTTTTCAAAAAGCAGCTTTTGGATGTCATTCAGGATCTGGTCGCTGATGGGAATTAACCCCCCCAAAGTATTCTTCTGCAGTCACCAGAAGATCTGATGGCTGAAAGCTTTGGGACGCTGGCCCCTCCCTCTTCTACTCAGACTGATCCCTGTCAAGGAAGACTGGTGTCTCCATTTCAAAGAGGATGACTTGACAGTCAAAAGGTCGTAAGCTCTTTTTTTTTGCCTTAATTTTGGGGGGAGGGTAGGAACTTGACTCCTCTTGGTGTTGCGCATAAGCAACCCGCGGCCCCGCAGAGCCTCTCCTCCCCCCGGCCATGGTCTTGACGCCTGGATTCGCCCCGACCCCCTTCTGTTTAGAAATACTTCTCCAGCACAGCCGTAGTGGTGGTGTGAGAGCGGAGCAGGCTGGAGGTCAGTGTCCCGGGTGCTGGCTCCCCTCCAAGGACATGGCTTCTCATTGAACTGCTTGGAAACAAACAGGGCTCCTGGGTCCAAGATCGCGCTGCTCCAGCCTGAAACTCTTGGGCAGTGGCTCAGAGGGGTATGAACACTCAAGCGCGGGAATGGAAACCATGGACGCATCTAGGGGCCACATCGGGGGGGGGGGTTGCACGAGGGAGGGTGGGGACATAAAGTCATGTCTACTCGTCAGTTGTCGTCAGATTCGGCTGATACTGCCCGTGGCATGACATTAAATATACAATCTAAAAATACAGCTGATAGGCAGATATCAAATCATAACACTCAATAAGAAACCAATACCGTTTGCCCTACCTAAAAGTCAATTTTTTTTTAAATTGGATATATCATTAATGCTTTTGTTTATGAAGTTTCATCGCATTATATTATTTGTGGGGAATTATTTTGTGATTGTTCGGGAAGTGGGTGGCACGCTGGCTCACTGGATAGCACAGCCTCAAAACATTAAATGCTTATGGGACACAGATGGAGATTAAGAAATTGAAGAGGTCCAGAATCGCTAAACGTTAATTAAATGGAATATTTCCAGGATGATCTAATTAGTCCGAAGGTCATGTCATCATTTTTCTATTCCTCACTGTCCTTTGCGAGCTGCAGACTTCGGTAAATTGGCAACCTGGTCAGATTATTTGTGTTGTAGCTAAAGCAAAACAGAATGAATCTTTTGTGAATTTAGTCACGTTTTCGACTTCTGACAGTTACCCTTTAGCCTGACCCATTTTTGAACTGGTTCTGATTTCCATCATATTGATTAAGTTCCGCACTGACTTATCCAGGAGAGTTCTGATTTACCCATAGATAGGATGCCAGTCAATTGCAGGGCAGACACTCTCACACTACCACTGGTTTAAGTACCTCGCTGTGCAGTTTTGTTTTGCTGAGTTTATGCAGGGAGCCAGTATTTTGGTTATTGTTCCCCAATTCTGCTGTGTCATCACTCTGGTATTGTTCATGGGAGAATCATCCATGCATCTATGCATATTCTCACTGCAGTGTAGGGTTGCAGAGTTGGGAGAATGAAGATACAGGATTGTAAACGCCGGTAAGAGAAAGTTTAAGGGCTCATGCTGGATATGAAAAACTGGATGATTTAGAAAATTTGGATTCGGACAGCAGAGTGATCATGGAAGCATTTGAAGTAAATATTATCCTGAGCTTCACAATGGAAAAGCATCAGGTTGAATATGACTGCATTAGGCACTCTGGGCCCACAGTGTAAATGATGGCACGTCTGACCACACAGCAGAGCTGCCCTGCAGTTAGGTGGATCTTTCATCCACCCTCATGCCGCCGTATGGGCTCCACATGGAGAAAGCGAGACCTTCCCGTGCTCAGCGACCATTGTAAACAGCAGTAATGGAAGAGGGGTCCAGAAGGCCTCTCAGCATCATTCCTGTTTGCAACGTCAGTGGTTCTTATTTTGTTTTTCCGGAAGCAAGAGCGAGCCGGACACACTTGGCTAGGGGATGCCTTGCCTAAACACACATGTTTAGCTGAACCGTTTCCATACGCTGTGCTTGGCCCATTTATAAGCATGGTCAGTCACCCCAACCAGGGCCTGTGCGTGATGACATCCAATATTCACAAGGGAATGAGGCTGAGTGAGTGTGTGAGGGACAGATTCGCCCTGAGGGACAAACAGCATAAAGTCTCATCCGTCTTGTTTATTACAGTCTGGGGCTTCAAGAGCTTTCCAATCACTCACTCTCTAAAGCCCCAATGCATAATCAGTTATCCATGAGTACTCCCAATTATCTCTGGAACCCAGGTCTCCCAGACAAACACACTTATTTCCTTCCTGTTCATTGCCTTCATGCGTATCACGTGTTAAATGATCCATGTGATCCCTTAATTGTCCCGGATTAGTGGGGTCGCGGTTCACCTTTTGGAAATCAAGTTTCCACGGAGACAGACGTGTGACAGCTGAGCATCTGATTCGTCAGACTGAGAGGAAGGGAGCCAGGGGGCAGGAGAGGGGAGTAAGGCAGAGAATGGGAGTGACAGAGGAACGAGCCAATGAGAGAGGAGGGAGGGATGGAGGGGGAGTGATTTAGGAAAGAAGCAGAGAGAGGATGAGAGAGAAAGGGTGAGTGAAGAAGGGGCAGAGAGAGAAAGGAGTGGGGGAAACATAGGGAGTGACAGAGGAGTGAGCCAGAGAGCTGGAAAGAGAAATGAAGAACCGTGCATGCAGGCAGGAGTGAGAGGAGGTG
>JAODKN010000093.1:5880077-5894428 GCA_026774425.1 Petrocephalus zakoni
GTACCTTTGGTACCTTTGGTAACTCAATAAAGTACCAAAAGTTCAGTACTTCTTTTGTGTTGGTTTTCCACTGGTGTAAAAACTGGTACCGGCGCTGATTCTAAGCACAACACGAGGCGGGGCATTTTGTACTGAATTAGAACAATGGCTGTAGTATGCAGCTGGATATGAATCTAACATTACATGTTATGCACATGCAGTTCTTACATTGCTAGTGAGTTACATTAAGATCAGACTTTTTCTTACTTTCAGTTCTGTACCTACATTACGGACAGCGCAGCGGGTTAATGTTTCACTAAAATTTTTTACTTCGGTGTAGGGAAAAAGCTAACTTTGCAATTTTAATTATTATTCCTTTTATAGATTATCCAATATATGTTTAAAATCAATTTAAAGTTTACCTCTGCTGCTTTTGCATGAGCGCTGCATGCGTTCTTTGAGACAGTCACAATCATTTTCATCCTTGCTATTTAAACAACTCCTAGACAGTTTGTGAGAAATTTGTTGACTAATATTTGCTTTATAAATACCCCAATACTTATAAACTCACATCACTATATTTCGCAATTCTCCAATATCGTGCTGCCCTAGTATATTAACTAAAATACTTGTAAAATTTCTTGTTATGCCATCCTGATCTTGTTGTATCTGTTCTTCCAACCTGATCGCAATTTTTTTTTTTTACTTCGTTCATTGTTGAGTAACTTTTTTTCAAGACGATGGTTGCTTTGTGTTTCAGAATCAGGCTAATTGCATAACCAATCGACAACGAAAGCGTTTCAAGTTACACCCCAAAGTACCAAAATCAATTGGTTTGGCACTTTCAGTACTTGAAGTTTTGGTACTGGTACTTGACCAGAAACCAAAAGTACCGTACTTGGTGCGGTGGAAAAGCGCCCATAGTCTTCAGCGTCAGTCCCTGTTTAGTTTGAGTTGCACAGATTCTGACACTCTTCTCAGTCTGCCTGAACAGACCAGAGTATGCACATTTCCCAAAACATGATTTTCATTTGAAGGTATTTCTGTAGTAAATTTAATTCCAGCTTTAAATGCCAAAACTGCACCAATCTAAAATCTGAAAATATTAGAAAGACAGAATGATGTCTTTATTATCTGGAGTCATTCATATTCCATTCTAAAAATTGGGTTTTGACAAACTTGGCCATGTTTGCACTAAAGTGAATATTCCTGAATATTCCCTCCCTTTCCATGACAGAGTTCCAGCCTGGAGTCCCCTGGAAGGGGATTCAAAGTGCTGACCCCGAATCTGACCCCAACATGACCCCGAGCAGTGTGCTGGGCCCCGCGGGGACCTCGGGCCTCAATGACAATGAGCACCAGTTACTGAGAGACAATGCAGGTACTGACACGAGCACCTGTCACCAAGAGACAGTGCTGGTACTGACACGAGCACCTGTCACCAACAGACAGTGCTGGTACTGACACGAGCACCTGTCACCAAGAGACAGTGCGGGTACTGACACGAGCACCTGTCACCAAGAGACAGTGCGGGTACTGACACGAGCACCTGTCACCAAGAGACAGTGCTGGTACTGACACGAGCACCTGTCACCAAGAGACAGTGCTGGTACTGACACGAGCACCTGTCACCAAGAGACTGTGCTGGTACTGACACGAGCACCTGTCACCAACAGACAGTCCGGGCTCTGACACGAGCACCTGTCACCAGCAGACAGTGTGGGTTTTAACACGAACACCTGTCACCAGCAGACAGTGCGGGTTCTCACACACGCACCTGTCACCAGCAGACAGTGCGGGTTCTCACACACGCACCTGTCATCTCATTTTAGTCTAACCTCTATCCCCATCCCCTCCGCAATTTGTATTTCAGAATCCAACCCCACCCTGAACACCTTGCTGCCTTCACACGGTGCCTGGCCCTACAGTGCCTCAGACAGCCCCCTCAACAATGCACATAACTCAGGTATGTGCAGGGCTTTTGTCTTGATGAACAAAAATTATTTTCCATGCTGGTAGGGAGAAGTGACTCCTCTTCCTCTAATCGTGATTGTGACTGAGGGCATTCATGTCCCCGTGGGCTGCGAATTGGTCTTTGCTAATCCTGACACGTTTTTCAAGTGCTCTCTGTTTGCAAATTGGATTTAGTTTTATTGTAGGGAAATATTAAAAGAAAAT
The DNA here is from genome assembly GCA_026774425.1 of Petrocephalus zakoni. NCBI lineage: Eukaryota > Metazoa > Chordata > Actinopteri > Osteoglossiformes > Mormyridae > Petrocephalus > Petrocephalus zakoni. Next base: position 5,882,235 of record JAODKN010000093.1, read on the forward strand.
CCAAGGATACATTAAGTACAAAAAAAAATTGTAAAAATTCTTTATGTATTGCTTGCTAAAATGAAAGTGTTCTGCTGTTTTGTCTTGCACAACATGAGTGTGTCATCTTTTTAATGAATGTATTTGTACAATGAATAAAAACATTAAGGGCAGGATTACTGATGAGCTGGCTTCAGCATGACACATGAGAGCCTGTAGCATCTGGGTCTTTCAGTGAGACTCTGAGCCACTAAAGAGCTTACTGTAAATATCTTTGGAGCGATCTCACTTCTTGTTGCTGTTATATTTAATGATTCATGTTAGGTTAGATGACATTTTCCTCCTGTTGCCTGGGGAAGCAGCACTACAGGCGTGAGACTTATCTATTTCTTTGTAAGATAGTGTTAAAAGGACATGAAAGGGCCGTTTGAATAATCTGTCACATGTCAGCATCAGCGTAGTTACGGTATTGGCTAATAATATCTTCCCAGTGGCTCCATATGGCACTAAGATCATTAATTCATTAATTAGTAGTTATTTCTTGGTCTTTGGAGAAATCAGTATAGCAACACTGCTGTAGTTATATAGCTTAACAGCGTCTGCCTCCTTTTAATTTTAGGATGAATTATAATTAAGAAGCTGATAGTGACTTAATTTTCCAGGTGATTATAGTACAGTTGTAAGCTCACTGAATTATGTTATAACTTTCCTAGTGGTGACACAGGGACACTGATTTCCAGCATAAATAGATGGCTGATGTTAATGTAAATGTTCGTCATTTTGGGTATTGTGCTCATTGTCCTGTGAGGTTTCCATATTGGATGTTTTACTGAAAATGCTTTAAACAATATCAGGAGATTATGGCATACAGCCTGTAAAACCATGACAGCCAGTGAACAGATGTCTGTGACAGTGTTTACTTTACGTTTTCTTGCCGTGACATGAATATTTTTCGGTTACAGTTTTGTACGGTCAGCAGAATGTAGTTTGAAATGTTAAACAAGCTTGCCTGCCGGTGTGACATGATGGCATATTTAAGGGTCACGCGCCTAAACAGGGTTAGTGTGTCTCTCAGAAAGCTGAACTGGCTCACACAGCCTTGCTTTGACTAGGAAAATTAAACTTCTGTCTGGTTGCAGTACAACCTTAATTGTTTCATGTGTGTTTGTAATGCATAGTAAGGAAGTGGTAAGCACTACATGAACCTTGAGACGGAGGGGAGAAACGCTCCTGTTTTGACAGGCTTTGAGGTTTTCTCCAGGGGTTTTTAAGTGGCTTCCTCTTCCCTTAGCAAAGTACACTGAATACAAGCCCAGCTGGCCTCCTGACCCGATCGGACACAACAAGCTGTGGAAGGCTAAAGGCAACAGCTCTCAGCTGCCCCGCCCTCCTCCTGGCCTGACCCATCAGAAGCAGCCCTCTGTGTCGCCGTGGGCTGGGGGCGGTCCCCGATTGGCCAGGGGTTGGGGAGGGTCTGGTGGCAGCCAGGACACTCGATATGGGCCAGGTACCATTATGAGCAGCTACCTAACCATATTTTTACAGTTGTATTTGTTCATATCAGAAAAGCAGTTAAAGTTCCTGTTTCTATAGAGCTGTTTTTGGTCTGAAGCGGTTTTCCCTGAGATCTGAGGGGCTGATTGTGTGTGTGTGTGTTTTTCCCCTCCCCCAGGCTCCGCCTGGAGTGATGCTGGGGCCTCCAGAAGTAGCTGTTGGCTGCTGCTTAGCAACCTTACTCCACAGGTAAGGGTTTGCTAGCGAATGGGGTTGATGTAATTACCACTTTAATCAAGGTAGAGTGGCATTCACAGTTATCAGATTATTTGTTTATTATTGAGCCATTGAGAGTTGGCTGATTTAATCTAAATTTCCAGTGCCACCAATAACTAAATCCGTATTCAGTATCCAGCTGTTTCACTGAATGGTTGGTTCCACTTCCTTTCCCAGTTGTGATCCCCTCACATTTTGGTTAAATGCAGGCCCAAATCCAGGGCTACATTTATTCTACCCATGAATGTATTTTGGTTTTGAATATGAATGACCAGCCTTCAGGTATTGTTGTGAATTTGTGCACATCTCATGTTCAGCAAAGGCCTCTCTTATGCATGTCTTGACAGTTAATTAGTAGCCGGTCAGGGTAGTAACCAGATAAGAAATGATTCATTATCTTTAACTAGAAGTGCAATTAGTATGCCAATACAAAGTGGATATCATAGGAGACTTTTCTGTATACTGAATTGACCCTGCCTGATATCTGACCTTTGACCTTTCTTCATCAAATCCTTTCCTAGATTGACGGCTCCACTTTACGCACCATATGTATGCAGCACGGACCCCTGCTGACCTTTCACCTTGGCCTGACACAGGGCAGTGCTCTGATTCGCTATAGCTCCAGGCAGGAAGCAGCCAAGGCCCAGAGTGCACTGCACATGTGAGTCCATTACCCAGTTGGCCAGCGTCCATTTTCTGTCACGCTGTGCTGATCTGCTCTCATACCTGCTTATGTTCCTTTCAGTGTCTTCCAATCCAGTGTCACATTTTTTAAATATCTGGATTCGCTGTGCTAGCTCTTAATGGGAATTCCTGCTGTTTTCCCCAGGTGCGTGCTGGGCAACACCACCATCCTGGCGGAGTTTGTGAATGAGGAGGAAGTCAGTCGGTATTTTGCACATTCCCAAATGGGTGGGGGAGGGGCCAGCGCCGGAGGCGGGGCTGCAGGCAATGTCCCAGGTGCTGGAGGAGGCCAGGGGCCATCAGGGACAGGTGCCATGGGGAGCACCCCGGGAAGCGAGAGAGAGCGGGAAAGGGCGGCGGCGGGAGGAGCAGCAGCGTCGACTGAAGCCAGCAGCAATGGGGGGGGGAGTGTCGGGGGCATGGGGGCTCCCTGTTCTGGATGGCAAGGATTGGACGGTACAGGCAGCTCCCCGGATCCCTCCCCAGCCCAAGGAACTGGCCTGGGCATCTTTGCCCAGTGGAGCAGCAACGGGTCTGGGGGAGGAGGAGGGGTGGGGGGGAGCAGCGTAGGGAGTATGGAGCCTGGAAGGCAAGGGCTATGGGGTGGCATGACCCCAGGCTATCCCAGCAGTAGCCTCTGGGGTGCGCCCCCCATGGAAGACAGACACCAGATGGGTAGCCCTGCTGCATTGTTGCCCGGAGACCTTCTGGGGGGGGGGGCTGACTCCATATGATGCTGACTCTCTCTCTCTCTCTCTCTCACACACAGACGACAGCACTGGCCTGTGCAGGTGCTTACGTGGCAGCACACAAGCCCTCATGCCAAAATATCTCGTCTCATAAACCTATGCCAACGGTGCAGACGCAGACTCACACACATGCACACACACATTTAACCTTTGCCCTAAATGAAGGCTTCACCATCCAGACTTGAACCGACAGAGTCTGTTGGACTCTGGATAACACTTAAATCTGGAGTGGAAATAACAAAAACAGATACAAGGAGGTATCTGCGTTAGGCCGCTGTAAAGACACGGTGTGCATCACATGTCTGTTCCCCGTGAGTCCTGGACAACCTGCAGCATTCGTATTATCATCACTCCCAAAGATGGGGTCTCACATCTCCCACACAGGGCACGTTCATGTTCCACAGACTTAACTGTATCTTAACGTATGTTTTGTGTTCAGTTTATTTGGAGCATTGGAATCCAGAGATGTCTTGTCCCTCTTCAAAACTGACCTCTGGCTTTATTATCATTATTTTCTTACCAAGTCGAGTTCATTATTGTTATTATGACTATGATTGTTTCAGTTTTACAGTCTGTTTCCGTGAGGCTGAGAGGATTTTAATGTGGAAACCAGACTGGAGTTAGTCCGGACTGGAAGAATATGTGAAAATGAGAGACAGGGTATTTGGAGGCTGGGGGGCAGGAGACGCTCCCTGCGAGCAGCAGCCTTCCCTGTGCGTCCCTGTGCGCTACCTGTGCGTCCCTGTGCGTCCCTGTGCGTCCCTGTGCGCTACCTGCTTCGCCAGGGCACCCTGGCACTAACTCGTCTTGTTACAGTTGTTTTTAGCAGCTTTTTGATTTGTACCATTTGATCTGCAATAATACAAAGTGACTCTTAGAAGCGATTGACAGCATTGCACGCGGTCGGATGCCAAATTTGTCAGACCAAGTTGGGGGGGGGTTGGGTGTATGCAAATACCTTAAGTTACAACTGTGTGTTAGTTTTGTTGTTGATGAAGATCCTTTTAAATTATGGCAGGCTTTAACACTCCTGTTACGTTTTTGCTTTCATATTCTACAAAAAGAGAATTTTTAAAAAGGAACAAATTAATAAAGGTTGAATTAAAGGCTCTGGTTATGTTGCATTAGACAGAAAAAGGATTTGTGTTTACACTTGAAACACTGTTTGTGGTGAGAGACGCCTCCCTGCTTTCATAACAGACGTGTTGGTCACACTGTGTTTTTTTCCCCCGTATGTATGTATGTATGTATGTGTGTGTGTGTGTGTGTGTGTGTGTGTGTATATATATATACATACATACATACATACATACACACATACATACACACATACATACACACAGACACACACTCACTTGCACACACACACCTCTGCTGTTTTCACGAACTCCTTGATCTTCTCTTGCCAGTATGTCTGACCAGTGCTTTGTCTTAGTTTTAACGTTTATCGTTGCCATGTGTTGAATTCTTTGTAAATTCGTTAATTTGTGCAAGAGACCTTTTCATATGGGGTTGATCAGTTTGAGGTACGAACTTTGGACACAACACGTGCAGACAGCTGTACACGAAGGGCCAGGACCCCCATATCACTTCACCTGACAGATTTCCATGCTAAAGTCGTCATCCTTGCAGATGAAGCAATGTACCTCACAGTCAGTGGTCCGGATCGATGGTTCTTATTAGAATGGGGCCTCAGGTACCCATCGGGTTTAAATCCTGATTTCCTGCTCTCTCTTGCTTCCAACCGGATCTGTGAAGTGCACGATGTGCTCAGTCACTTTGAAATATTGTATATTCAGGAGTCTGCTGTGGCCCACAAGAACTGTGTTAGGGGCTACATCCATCAGTGTTCAGTTGGGGAAGAGGGTTCAGTAAGCTCCTCAGTGCAGTTCTCTGGACAAGAAATAACTGCAGATAAGCTCAGGCTGAGCAGATGGGACTGAAGCTTCTGAATTAGGTGAGGTTGCCAGCCTCTAGATTTCTAGGGTTTGTAGCTGGAAACTTATCTGCTGATGTTCAGTTTTTGGTATTGACATTAACATTTTCAACTTTTTAATTTTTGTCTTTTTAAAAAAAAAATATATATATATATATTATATGTGTTTGCTTGTCAGGGATTAGTTTACAATTGCATAAATATACACAAGAAACATACAAAGGTTACTACTGGAGTTTCTCAGCGTGTGAGGTTTAAGATTTTTTTTTATCAAACTGAGTGACATTTTTTGTCAATGATGTGTATAAATATATATGTACAATGTAATGTAAACAAAAGGAACATTTTGGGGGGTGGCATGGGAGTGCAGGGCAGACCCCAGCCTCCCCTTTCAAAATCTTAAATAAACAGCTTGTTTTCACTCAAGAAAACGATGTCACTTGTTTTTCAGTCTCACTTGACTAGATTATACAGATCCATACCCTCCTTCGTAGTGTTCATGGTGATATACTTCCATTTCTCAGACTATACTGCGTGCCTGCCGCCTATTACGGAGCCCCACAACAGACACGAGGCGAAAAAATCGGGGGTGGGAGAAAGGCAACATGGACTTCTGCGAGATCTCACAAAGTTGGGATGGACTTTTTGCAAGATCTCGCAATACTTTTCCGTTACCATCAATAACGCCACTGTGTCCGTTTAAAGTACAAAAGAATGAATTTGCTTATGGACGAATAAGTATAAAACTAAATGATACAGACATGTCCAGTGAAGTGTGCTTTAAGCATGAAACTGTGGGAGACTGCACACCGTGTAACTTACAAATGATGTGTTTTTATACGTGTCCATTCACCACCAGTTACCGTGAGCAAGACAAATGGGCTAGTGCACGTAAAGTGCACACACAAACACTGAAACATATTCCGGACACTGAAAGAGATTACAGCCGGAAAACTGCATATGCAGCTAACCTTACCGCGTAAACTCGATCGAATCCGCTTTCTGGAATATTTCAGTGTAGAGTCGCGTACGTATCCCCATGTACAGGACACCAATACCCGAACGTGGTTTCGGGTTTAAACCCTAACTATGACACCGCGATAAAGCTTCATATTCAGTTTTCCGACTGCAATGTCTTTCAACCACCCCTTGCCTTTACAGATTTCTTTACGGGCGATTTTTAATATTTCAGTGTTTGTGCGCCTACTTACTGGCGGTGAATGGACACGCTGCAATTATTAATAAATACGTATAAAAACACATGATCTGAAAGCCATGTGGTGTGCGTTGTCCCCCACAGTTTAATGCTTAAAGCACACTTCACTGAACATGTCTGTACCATTTAGGTTTATACTTATTAGTCCATTAATTCATTTTTTGTACTTTAAATGGACACAGTATTGTTGTTGTTATTATTAGTAACGGGGAAATTAAGTCCGTGTTTTCTTCTCTCAGCCCCCGTAGCGTCCGCCTCGACGCGGCCTCTCCGTCCCTCCGCACGCTTCGCGCTTCAGGCCCGCGTGTCCCTTCCGGGCCCCCGTAGCGTCCGCCTCGACGCGGCCTCTCCGTCCCTCCGCAAGCTTCGCGCTTCACGCCTGCATAGCGACGGCGCAGAGCGGGCCGCGCATTTCGGCCGCCTGTGGCTTTAAGGCAATCCGGGCCCTTTCCGCTACCCCTAATGACATCATTGATGTTGTCAATGCTCCTCGGAGAGTAACGAGAGCGAGGTAGTGCCTCGGCAGGGGGACGCTCACACGGAAGCGGCTCCGGAGACGAGTAGCACTGAGCAGAGCGAGAGAAAGCGAACTGGGGCATGAGAGGCGCTAGAATCCGAGCCCATCCTTCGCTGCTCACGGCCCAGTCTGTCTGACAACCACCGGTGCAGCACCGCCGAGAATCCAACTCTAAGAAAAAGCCCAATTTCTGGTGCGTAGTTATTGAGAGGGGGGCGGAAAAAGGGGGGGACGGAGGGGTTTCGTCTGGTTTTTAAGTGCAAACAGAACTAGAATGGGGAGGATCGGAGGGTGGGGGTGCCGACATTGGGGTTAACGGGGTGCCCGGTACGAGGGTGCGGCTTCGCTAATAAACGGGGAAATATCGGCAGTCGAAGTTAATTCGAATAACAGTCACCGACTTTTAAGGCCGGTGGTCTTGAGATAGTTTAAAATGGTGAATGCATCCGCAGAGCCGATTAGAAGACCTACAAAGTAGCAGCAGTGTAGCTTCCACTGTTATAGTAACGCACCCCGCCAGCTAGCTAACTACCCTTTTGTCCTGGTGTACGCAGTGGGTGCTTTAAGATTGCCCAGTGCATCCAGCTGTCTTTGTAGTAGCTTAAGTGTTGCATTTATTGCCGAATATTCGTTTATAACAGAAGCTAGCTGCCCAGTAAAATGCTAGGTCGGTGTGTTAGGACGGTGTTTACCAAAGCCTGCCTGCTTGCAAGTTAGCCGAATTGATTGCAATTAATTGTTAGGAGGCGCTAATTTCACACGGCGCTGGCTTGGGGGTGACACTGACCGTCTGGCGTTTATCCTTTTTAATCGCACGCTCGTTTCGGCCCGGACGTGCGATGCCCCGTAGTTATAACGGCGGCGGGTCTAAGCCTAAAGTAGGGGCCGGTGTGTTGTTGCTGGACAGCTGGCTGGGTGCTGATGGGGGGGGGCGATGCGGGGCACTTGTGCGTAGCCTGTCCTGGACGGCCTGTCCAGATTCGGGGGGCGGGGGATCACGGCTCCCCCTTTGATCGCGAGACGATCTGGGGACCATCTAGGACCGCGTGACGTCACGACGGAGTCTCCGTGGTCGCGCGAGCGGCGGGGTATTTCTCCCATGCTTCCTGTCTCTATGCACAAAGTTATTTAACGTTTAGGCCAGTTGCACGTAACAAGGCCAAAGCTAGCTAGCGGGGACTGTGGCCCAGTCGATAGGTCACTAGCTCGGTGCCTTCGATTCCTGCAGGGGGGTGGATGGCTCCCATGCACACGAGCCCCGTCGTCCCACGTCCAGATCGCCGCCGTTCTTGCGCCATCCGCCCGTGGCTTCCCGAGCCTGTCTCTCTTGCCTTTCTCTCTTCGATTTTCCCCAATATCCACTGTCTGCTCAGCTGCTGTGTTATGTCGATAGAAGTCGTGGCTCGGTCCTGCTGAAATTTGATTAAGTTGAGACACAGTTACTAACAACAATTCAGCAGTTAGATTTTGTCAGTAAGTAACCATGAACTGCCCTCGTACTCATTTTGCTTATTTGTTCAGATAACGATATGGATGTATCTGTTCTGCTGGCCCTCCTCCTACAGCAGGGCTTCGATATTATCCGGGCCTCCTTTGTTAGTTTGATAGCGGCTTATTTCCGTCACTCAGGTCACTTGTTTTTTTGTGGGGGGGGCTCCACAAAACAGGAACTTAAATGCCACCGTCTGTGGTTCTGCGTCAGTGGGTTTACAGAACTGAAGGACAACACACAGCACATTGACACTTCTGACAGCCAAACATAAAAGTATTTTAAAGCCGATACCTCGGCACAGTGACTAAATTTATGTGTAGTAGGATCGTCTTCATTGGTGTTTAACTTTCGGCCAAGTCTCTCCGCAAACGAATGCAGTTTAATCTACTTACAAATGCTTTTCAGTCGCTTCCAAAATGTAATGGGTGGATTTTCTGTGCAGCCTTAAGGAGGGATCTGGACTGTGCAGTTAAGTAGATATTTTTTCTGAGTATTTTGCTGAGAGCAGCCATCACAAAGCAGGCATTAATCGCTTATTCTGGTGGCTGGAGATTCCTTCTTCTTGTGTTGACACGCAAAAGAGAATGTCCTAACTTTTCCGATTAGTGCAAGATCATTGCAAATTCGAAAGGACCTCATGTTTAAGAGCACTAGGCAGCAAATCCTTCCTTCGTTTTATTCAGCTTAATCCATTGATTTATTTACATCAGTGCTTATCTTTTAAAGGTGTTTAAAATTTTTTTTTTCTTGTCCACTTTACAGCTATTGAATATGTAATAAGTTCCCCTGGTATCGGGTCGTCACTGTGGGAGGTGTACTGTAGGGTATCATAACATGAAATCCTACGTTTTTGGCCGAGCACTCCTGTATAAATCGTGTGGACTAGCTTGCTGGAGCTGGTTACGGCCCTCTCTACAGCTCTTGGTTATGTGACTGAACCCTCTGCCATTTCAGACTTGATTATTTCCTGTGTTGTTCGCTCGTCCCCCGCCCCGTTACCCACACTGCATTCCAGTCATCGCCTTTCTCTCCTCTTTATCTCTTTACCCTTTTACCCGTTTTGGGGCAGAGGGCCGGACCACAGTGGGAGGTTGGGATGGGGTCGTCGCTGTAATGTATACCTGCTATCGATCGGCTATTTGCCCTCCTCTTACTCTGGGGGTTTGTGGCTCTGTCCTGCCCCCCTGCCCCCCATCCCCAGGGTGCTGCTCAGACCCACACCATGGACCTAAGAGTTGGGAATAAGTACCGGCTCGGCAGGAAGATTGGAAGTGGCTCCTTCGGAGACATCTATCTGGGTGAGGCTGTCCGCTGCTAATCTCCCGCTCCTCCCCCCACCAATCATTGTTAATGCCCCTGTACAGCCCCTGATTGTCCTTTCTGGGCCTTTTCTGTTTCGTTATGGGTCGGGTCAGTCGCAGGCCTTTAGAACTTTGCAGCGCCGTGATCAAGTGCTGCATCCAGACCGTAAACACCCCCCCCCCCCACAACGGTACCAACCTGCCCCATCTTGTCCCGTTGCCCAGCAGATGGCCCCACCCAAAGTGACTTGCCAAGCATCCCGTTGTGCATGGGGGGGGGGGGCTTATACTGACTAGACAGCGCCATTGCAGAATGCCATGCCACGCCGCGCGCCTCTGACCCCGGCCGCGCACCTCTGACCCCGGCCGCGCGCCTCTGCTGTCCTGCACGCCCCAGGTACCAACATCGCCACGGGGGAGGAGGTGGCCATTAAGCTGGAGTGCGTCAAGACCAAGCACCCGCAGCTGCACATCGAGAGCAAGTTCTACAAGATGATGCAGGGTGGAGGTGAGGAAGAGGATCACGGGACCAGGATGCACTGGGGGCGGGGCGGGGTCTGCATCTCGGGTGCTGTTCCGGTGCATCGACGGCCCATATTTTGCCTGTCTGTGTGATCGATGTGAATATGGATGGAGGTAATGGCACGTTGTCGCTCGCCTGTCCGTCTCCCCGGCTTGCAGTGGGGATCCCCTCCATAAAATGGTGTGGGGCTGAAGGTGACTACAACGTGATGGTCATGGAGCTTCTTGGGCCCAGTCTGGAGGACCTGTTCAACTTCTGTTCCCGCAAGTTCAGCCTGAAGACTGTGCTGCTCCTAGCGGACCAGATGGTGCGTTGGCTCCGCCCCCCGGGCCGGGCCCCCCGGGGGGGGGGGGGGGCAACAAGGGCCTGAGCTCCTGAGAAAGGGGGGTGCCTCGACACAAGGGAAATGGGGAGGGCCTGAAGAGCGCGTGTCTGACCTACATTTAACCTGTTCTGATACAGGAGTCAGCTGCCCAAAATGACATGTAAGAATCATATAAGATAATAGATAACACAGGAACCACTGGAATATATGATCGTCTAGTGCATATGGTCGCAACTGAGCTGTTATTTTTACATAATTAGGTCATGTGACTCAAAGTGGTGGGTTAATAGCCCTTTGCAAACACACCGACGCGCGTGTATAGACTTGTTTGCGTACTGCATGGGCGCGCGCCCGCGTGGCCCCCGGCCGTCTCGCGGATTCCCCTCCCCGGCCATCGCCGGAGCTTCTTCCCCTTATCAGAGCGGCACAGGCTGGCACCCAAGTCTCTGTGCTCTGACAGCCACCACAACAATAGGGCAGCGATGCCGGTGCTTAGCGCCGGGTTTCAGAGGGGAGGCCCGCCATGGGCACAGATTAGCACCCGGGGACACGCGCACGCACACACAGGGACACACGCTGCCCGCTTTACAACAAAACAGGCCGGCCCTCCTCCCGATTAATGAAGGGATGACAAGAAGAAAAATATCATTTCAGAGAAGAGAAAAAAAAAATCTGCAGGGATGAAAGCTTCGCTTCCTGTTTGCAGGTTAAAAGCTTTATTTTTATTTTTATTCTTTAGTGGGGGGGTGTTGGGGTGGGGGTCACATTCTTATCACCAAGGAGGGTCCTCAGCTGCAATGCTGACACAGGTGTGGGGGGGAATAGCGTGGGGGAAGTGGGGGAAATGGGGGAAAGGGTCTTAGACGGGTCTTAGAGCAGAACAGACGCTTCTCTCCAAACTGAAATACCCAAGCTGGGAAGTGTCACCCTGCGTGTGAGGGCCAAACTGGACAAACTGGACAAACTGGCTAAACAAAATGTCCGGCCAGTCTACACACTATAGTTTCTCCCCGTCAGAAAGTCAGCAAGAGAACTGTGATTTCTAATAAAAGTATGCTGTTATGAGTCTAATCTACATGTGAAACAAATATAACAAGCTAATGTTTTATGCCTTTATCGTAAAAACAGCGGCTATTAGCCACACAGCGGCTGTCGCTGACAACCTCCAGCACAAATGTTTGATTTTAAAATGAGCCAAAACACTCGAGTTTTCCAAGAAAATTGGTTTCACTGAAAGATGCTGCAGAGCATGCTAATATTAGTGCGGCTAATGATGTTTTAGCGCGGCGCAGTCATTCCACTTATGCATGTGAAGAAATGGGTCAGATTTGCATATTAAGGTTTGAAGTTATGAAAAAATGAACTTATCCAAGTTCATTGCCTTTTATAACCAAAGGTTGAAGGATCTCCATCCCCCGTGAGAGAGCCTGTGGTAGTCATAGTGATACAGTATGACACCATGTGACAGTGTGGTTGGCCAATGGGAGCACAGCACTGACAAATAAGCCGATTTCAGTGTGATGTGCTGATTGTTGTGGCAGACTCCTCCTGTTCTACCAGGGAGTCTATTAGGGGTAATAATCTTTGTGAAAAGGTGAGTTTTTACAAACATCCTTAAATTCTTCACTAGGTGAGAGGTACCACATGATCAAACACACCTTCCAGAATTAATGGAGAGTGGGAGTGTTCTGGAGAGGTTCAG
>JAODKN010000093.1:5894528-5908561 GCA_026774425.1 Petrocephalus zakoni
ACTAGGTGAGAGGTACCACATGATCAAACACACCTTCCAGAATTAATGGAGAGTGGGAGTGTTCTGGAGAGGTTCAGATTCCCCGGATCCCTTATATGGTTAGAGTGACATCTCATTCCTAACCAGAGGACATTAACCCACTAGCCCTATAATATAAGTCTAAACCAATTAAGGCTTTGGAATGCTGTGGTTGATTGGACAACTATCATCATTAGATGACCAGGCTGAAAAAACAAAATGATTCACAGTGTTCTTTATATTTTTAAATCATTTTCAGTGCTTTATCCTTCAAAAATTTCAAATTTCAAATGATTAACATGCTGTACAGAGTCAGAGTAACCCAGACTGAGCTGATCATTTCCAAACCCTGATACTCCAAGGTCTTACAAATCCCTACATTGTTCTCTAAAGGAATTCCAGGATAAATAAAAGTGTTATATGTAGATTAATAAGACGTGTGTGGTTGTATTTCATAAAAAGCGCTGAATTACATTACTTGGAACGGCGCGGAGAGCTGATCCGATCTGTGCCGGTACCCTTCTCAGGTGTATTGACCCGTGGAGAAGCACTCATTATCCTGACATGTATCAAAAGACAGGCAGCTTTCTGTCCAAGCTAGCAGGCCAGCTCAGGTCATTCATTAATCCTGTCTCTTATCATGGGCGCTCTCTCTTCTAAATGTCATATTCAACCTTGTTTGGGGCCCTAGTGTAGAAAAAGCCTTCAGCGGCTTTGTTAGGCTTACAGACCTGGCCCTGACTTCTTAGGTATTTTCTGGTGATGTACTGCGATATGCTGAAGGACCTCCAAGGAGCTTCCAGCACCATAGATGACCTCACAGCCCTGTTAGCTGGTTATTCATCAAGTCAAATTTGGAGAGAAACTTCCATCATAAAATAATGCATAATATTGTCTCAGGGACAAAAATGTCACTAAAAGACAAATGGTTTTCCAGTTGTGTGAAGAAAAAATTAAGTAATTGACATATTTGGAACCGTATTTGAAAAAAAAACTAAGTTGATGCAGTAGGTACAGGGAAAATTAGGCCAAAGTGTTCAAAGATAAACTGCCTGTATTTTTAATGGATGAGTTACATTTTTGTTAAATTTTTTAATAAGGTTGCCTTTAATGAAGCAAAAATAGACATCAAAAACGGAAAGATCTCCTCCCAACAGAGCAGGAAGGTCAAACCATTTTTAAGTAGCTATAAGAGTTTTAAACATACAACACAAATTGCAGAGTCTGTTGAGAATAACATCAAGTGTAAAAAATGGGCAACCTGACTGAATTGCAGTCTGGACCAAACTCTAAATCCAGCAATTATATAATTTTGTCATAAAATGTGCAGATTAAAGAGTTAAAATAAATGAACTTCAAAGCCTTTTGCTAAGGCCAGTTTGATCCCAGAACAGTCAACCACCGCAGCGCCGTTTGTCACAAGGCATCGTGGGAATTTTGCCTCCCTCCCATTAAATTGGCTTTTCTGTGCTCAACGCTGTTCAAGCAGCAACTCTCTAGTGATGAACGCCGAAGTGGGTAGTGGAAACGCATTGAGGAAAGTTGAGCAGCATGAAAATTTAATGATCTCAACCATCTGGTAAGAAAAATTTCGGGAAGACAATGACAAAGGAACAAAGCGGAGTGGGTTCTGCTAACGGAGAGACCTACCAGGCCGCCGTCTGGGCTCGCCTCGAGCTTCCCCTCATACGGTCCCCACGTTGTGCCCACCGGAAGTGACTGCCGACTCTGGATCTGCCGCTCTCCGTCTTTAATGGAAACCTGGAGCTCTCCTGGAACAGAGACATAGAGTGTCGGTGTGGGGCAGACTGAAGCTAATTGCTAATTGCACGGCGTCCTTCCAGGGCGATTCTAGGGACATAATGCATTTCAGCTCCATTTCTGAAGTTGCTGTTTATCTGCATGTGTCGTCCAATTTTTATAGACGCAGGCCAGATGATCGTGGTCCAAAACCTGATGTTATCAAAATTGCCCATTTCCTTGGAGGAGATCCTGCAATTATGGGGTGTCGTAGCTTTGGTCAGCGAGTGCAGGGCTCCATCCTGTGTTCCGGTAAAGTCCAAGCTGAACTTCGGTTAATGAACTGCATTACAGGAAAGCACCTTAGCACTGTTGCCTAGACAACAGAGTGCTTTTATTGTGAAAGGCCTGAGGTTCCACAGCATAAGGACCTCAAACCAGAGCAGGGTACCTTCGCCACCTTTGTGCCTATGCTGGATGGCAATGAGCTAATGGCATCATATTTTATTTAGGTTATTCATCTTCACACAGTGGCTGATACGCTCATCCAAACTAGCAGAAATGCGGGACGGTTTCACCTCATACTTTTCCGGTAATGCTGATCGAACTCCTGGACCGGTACAGACTTGGTCCTTTACATGAGGACATGGTAGCATCGCGGCCTTAATCGCAATTGTGGATTTCTAACAACTGTGTCGCACGCAAGTATCTATCACCAAGGGAGCAGCAGCAGAACACAGCTCACATAAAACTACTGCCTTCTTTAAAATCTGCGTCTAATCCAGGGGTAGGCAACCCTGATCCTAGAGCGCTGATATCCAGTATGGTTTCCATCCTACCTGGTCTCTGATGAACCACACCTGATCCCAGGCAGATAGTAACTCATCAGGTAGGATAGAAAAACTGCTGGATACCAGGACTCTGGGATCAGGGTAGCCTTCCCCCGGTCTAATCCTTATGCAGATTTTCCGAATCCTCATCTGTGAGAATGTTTTTTGGAAAATTCATTGCAGAGGCAAGGGGAATTATCAAAGCAGACATGGCTAATGACCAAAAGCGCATGATCTGAAGATCGCTGTAGCTGCAGGCCCGAATGAAATCCCTCAAAGTGCCCAAAAAGACCACAGGTCCACAGTGCTAGCCGCACGCAGCCCTCAGACCTTATCTTCAGCTGGGAACTCTCATGGGCATCGTTCCCACAGACTCCACTTTACTCCCTTGTACGTCGCTTCGGACAGAAGCGTTTTGTAAGTAAATAAATGTAAATCTGTGCTCTGTATCTCAGCAATCGATTTTGATTCAGTAGCAGTGGGACTGTTATTGACGGCTGGATAGCCAAGGTGTGTATACATGTTGTACATCCCTAGGGGTAACGTTCTGAAAACCTTCCAGCAAAATATGCCTTAGATTTAAATGCTGTCTCAAAGCTGCAGGAGACACAACGTCATATTTAGATAAGACAGTGATAAACCCAGTTGGCTCTACGGCCGCACAGTGCACCACATCTAAGGAATCGTGACCTTTTTTAAAACATGAAAGCTTCATGAAAACTTCATGGAGAAGGAGAGATGGAAAGAGGCTTGCGGAAATTTGGAGGAGCTGTGGCAGGCCACCAGTGCAGGGATGGTAAGGGAATTGTACGATGTGAGGAGATATTAAAAACCACAAAAACCCAGAAGATTTTAGAAGTGGACCTGATAAAACAGAGCTCTTTGGCTCTGCCTATGAACGGAAACGTGCAGCTTGACCTCAAGCTGTGGACTAATGTGCAGATAAAGTGTAACCGTCTAGTCCTGAGTGCAGGAAGACAAAGAGGCACGTCTCAGTGGTCAGGTGATCCACTTCACCGAGAAACTGACACACAAGTCATGCAGACAGGAAACGGACCAGAAAGAAACATCTAAAGATGCGGACACATCCACGGCCAGCGTCCAGCAACATCAGAGGCCGCGCTCTACTCCCCACTGCTGGACGGGCTTCAAATAATAATTTTTTGATTTGAGGATCTACAGCATATCTCTGGAGCATAATTTATGCACAGATACCAAAGGTAGTAGAACAGATTGTGTGAGACTGATCTTTTCAGAGGGGTCATTTTTGGAGTGAGGCTCGCTAAATTAGTCATCTAAATGCGATTAAGGACCAAAAAAAAAAAAAAAACGAGACTGAGTCAAGGAGGAACTTTGCTTGAAGAGGTACTGTATCCTGGTGGCTCTAAACCTGAATTCATCACACCCATAGCGCTTGTCGTTAGGGTTCACTAGTTTAACGCTCTTACACTGTGACTTCCAGCGCGTTTGGGATTACATCAGAGGACGTGACTGCCGTCCCACCGCCTGCAGCTGTCGTCAGTATCACCGTGTCTCTCCTCTAGATCCTACAGTTCATTACCAGACCCCCATATCCGCCAGAACTGCGATTTCCCGGCCAATCCTTCATAAGTAGGCTCTACTCTGAGCAGTTTGAGGGGCAGGAGATAAGAAGGTTAACGCTTTTCTCCACCCACAACCGGTGTTAATGTGAATCCCATAAGTGGAAAAAGTGAGATAGATCATTCATTTCTGGGGGCACTTTTTGAGATGCACTTGAGAGGGTTTAAGCAGAGGATCAGGTGCTGATGTACGAGATGTGTGGAGGCCGGCATCTCTCACGTGTCGGCCTACGGTGCTCGCTAGTTCGGGTTGGAGCCGCTCCAAATGAGGCAGGGGGAAAGAAAAATCAGGAGAAAGGAATAAGCATTAGGTTTGGTACAGAAGAGAACTGGGAATTTGGAGGCTCATTGACGAACTCCAGTTTCACCCTCACGGCCTTTAATTTAATCCTCTTACATCACACAGGTGTGACGCCCCGCGGTGACTTTGACGTGCGCACCCGTGTTTTCCAGAAACACTGTGAAGTTACGACCCATTCCCTCAGATCCAGCTGCTTCAGAGCTTCAAAGCGACCACCGCGGGACAAACACCGAGGGATTTACTGCCCCAGAAAAGGTCCGTCTAATGTCTCCATCACTCGAGAGATATGACAAGGACCCTCTGCGTGGAAAAGCAGCCTCCTCGCACATGCGACCGCCCATCTGGGACTCGGTCTTGACATTTCTGGACCGATCTGGGAACCTTCTGGCCGTTGCTAAATGAGATCGGACACACGGCCCGCCGATGTGAAATAGGAAACCAGCCTCCGTTGCCGTCAGAGAGCACAGGCACCTCACTCTCCGTCCTAATCTGTAAACGACTTAAAGGGGCCTTATCTTCAGGCTCCTCCGCTTCATTTCATGCTTGATTTACTTTAATTTGTCTGATAGGGCCCGTGGATTTGGACTGGCTCCATCTTGGGCTGGAGAGTGTTCCGGTCTTTCTCCGCCATTGTGACGCGCGGCTTTCTGACTTTCCTATCTCCCTCGCACTCCGATGCAGCCATCTGTCCGAGTGCTTTCGGATTCAGGCTGACTGTGGCACGACGGCACGGCGGGGCCACGGTGGCGGATTTGGCTCCTTGGCGATTACAGTGCAGCCGGATGCCTCCGACCGTTTAAGCCCGGTGGGGAGTTGCCCGTCGGCTTCAACGCCCACGTGATAGCCCTGCATCGACGGGGCTCCGCCCAACCCCATCCCAAATTGCGAAAAATGACAGCCAATGCTCACTCAGCCTACCTGAAGAGATCTAACAGTAAACAGAGTATCCCAGTGTATCTACATGTTATTTAGCACTTTCAATTTTTTTATTATGAATGTAAGGTCAGCCAGGTCCTGGATGGCATGGTGATTGGTTAAGGGCCTAATTCAAGGGACCAATAGTGAAACCACTCTGCCATACCTGGGATTTAAACCAATGACATTCCAGTCACAGGCACAGTATCCTAATCCATGGAGTCACATACCGGGCCATGTATATCTAACAGGACCCTAATTAATCTCCTTTACGCACTCGTGATCTGGCATCGGAACGGAAAAATATAATACACGATATAAGCCCAAATGATTATTAGCGTTTGTGACAAACAGCGAACGCCTTCACAGAAGTCCGCCGAGACGCGCACTCCACAAATAAACAATTAAGGTAAGACTGCGGCGGAACACGGGCCGGGCGGGACGAAGGCAGGAGAAGTGCGGGAGGGCACGTCGAAAGCAAATGGCAAAATTATCATAAGAACAACAGCAGCTATTTTCTTAATTAATGTTTTCCCTGCCCTAGCCAGCAGCTGCGTGATTCTCTGATTGGTGCGCTTCACTAAGCACCAACCAATCTGAGGGCTCTATAGAAGAGCTGCAGGAACATTCCAGAAAGTGGTCACCTCTTATGGTGTAACGAGACCTCACTCAGGTCTCGCACAGAAATTGAGATAAACCTACCCCCCACCCCCCGTTCAGGAGCACTGGGATTTAAAAAAATTCAGAAGGGCTGTATTTAAAGTCCATTAAAGGCCTGGCATGCCCGCCACCCCCCCCCCCCCCCCCCCCCCCATAAATATAACAACCAAAAAATGCGCTGTCTGATTGGTAGAAATGTACTTTTACATAACAGAAGTTGAAATTGATTCATGATTTTCAAGGCCTGATGTACACAAATCACCCAAACAATTCTATTAATGTATCAGAATGAATCCAATTAATTCTCATAACTATTGTGCTCACAGAAACATTAGCTTGTCTAAGACAGAGAGTAACTCCTTACGAACTGTCAGCAGAGAAGCCCGGCTCTTTGTCAACAGTCTCGCAGCTTATTCCTTCCTGTCTGCAGTATCGATTACTTGCCACTTAGCGAAACTGAGAGAATCCATGGACTTTGATCGTCCAGTGCCAAAACACAGACAGGAAGGAGACGTTGATAATCCCTGACTTGACCAGGGGGGGGGGGATTGGCATTTTAAAATGGACAACATTAGTTTTACTGTTACCAAACAATAAAAAGGTCGGAACAGCCATCTATCCATCCATGCTTCCATTTCTCAGAGCCCATTGATATAATGTAGGGTCAAAGCCATCTCAGAGGCCCACAACCAAAGACCTTGCAGCACACTGGATGCCTGTGTTTACCGCTTCTGTTCATCCTTCATAACTTACTATTTGGCACAGGATTCCAATAAACCTGGAGCCCAATCCTAGGAAGGCAGGGCACAAGGCCGGTCTGTCACAGAGCATTTACTCTGAAGTCCTGTGGAGGAAGATGATGTGACATGCAGCAGCCATTTTCCCAGGCTTTGCCTTAGAGACATCCATCACTAGCCGTTTGCTATGAAATTCCTTCCCTCACTACACCCACTGATGAGTGTTGCAGAGCGGATCATCTCATCAGAAGCCCATTAGAAACCATATGAAAAAGCCTACTGGTCTCAACTGGAATCTCCACTAAGGGGCGTCAGGAGGTCATGTGACTCCTGGGTCACTGATTCTAGAGGATGTTGTCGCCGGGGGAGAATGTGTGGGAGGCGATAAGGGATTGAAGGCCCCCGGGGGTGGGGGGGGGCAGCTCGCTTGTGTGGGTGCGTGTGTGTGCGTGTTCATGATCACTCATTCTCAGATGGTCGCCTGTGCCCAGAGGAGAGACGGCAGCTGGCAGCGGACAGGGAGAAAAAAAAAGTGGTAACCATGGTAATGGTGACCACACGTGGGTCTGCGGGGGCAAGCAAGGCCATATGAGGAACAGCGACGATGCACGCTTGGGGACGATGCAATAAAGCCAGGGAAATTCACAGGGTGGGCAAGACGTGGGCTGGAGGTTGACAATAACATGGATTCAATTACATTTGCATCACATTTACATTCATTCATAGACTAGAGGATACGAACCACACTGATGGAGCATTGATGACTGATCTGGGACCACACATTTCTGCATCAGTGACTTCCTGTATCTGCATTCCACATGATCAGTGACTACAGCAAATACATAAATCATAATTCATAAATCAGGCACATCACCGGACCTGCCACATCTGAAGATGGATAAACATTGATGCCACCTCCAAAGGAACGGGATCCAGAGTTGATGGTGGGCAGATCCATCACGGGTCTGTCCCCGGGGATTGCGAGGAAGCATTTGCCAAAGGGGTTGCGGATGAAGAAGCAAGAGGCTGAAGGTCTGGGCCAGGGGGCCAATGTGTCAAAACGTGGGTGGAATTTGGGCTTCTGAATGCCAGGAGGGAGGTTTGGCCTAAGATACAGGAATGGGCAGAAGGGCAAGGTTCACAGATAGGAAATGGATAGAAGGCGCAGGAACATGAGGGTGGGGAAGAACATACTGTTTTGTATAATTGGCCATGTCTTAAGGCTATATACTGACTTCTGGATAAAAAAATGAAGGAGTAGAGCAATTTGGGAACGAAGGCGGCGATAGACAGCATTTCCTGTGTGCGATCACAGCAGCGAAAGAGGCAGAACAGCGATGCATGTTATGCATGACCTATTTTATCTCTGTTTTTTGTTGGGGGGGTGGGTTTGGGGAGGGAAAATGGGAGATGGGGGAGTGAGTTTAAAGTGGGGCGGTTAGATAACAGCTGGTAAGTGAAGCGTGGTCGGGGGGGGGAGAGAAGGGGACGGGGGCAAAAAATGGATGTACGAGCAAGAGCGGCACCTGAGGGATCATAGAGAAAATGTGCCATCTGCCCCCCGCCCCGTTTGGGTGACTCCCTCCAACTTCTCCCGCTGATTGTGAAAGCAAGGCCAGGATGTCTGTCAGAAGGGATATAGGAGACAAGCGTGATCCATTTGGCTCGACCCTGTGCCCGTGTGGGAGTGCAATCTGGAGACTGCAGAGAGTAAGTGTGCACTACAGTAAGTATGCACTACAGTAAGTGAGCACTATAGTAAGTGTACACTACAGTAAGTGTGCATTATAGTAAGTGTACACTACAGTAAGTGTGCATTATAGTAAGTGTACACTAGCAAGCGTGTGTCCTGGGATTTCATACAGTCCTACTGTAAATATGCATGTGTCTAGTAATGTTCGGTATATTATTATTGAGGGCTTAATTTGTATCTAGCAGTGTTTCATATCCATAACCAGTTAACCATTACAGGGTCAAGCTGGGCCAGGAGGACAGGGCACACACACTGGGCGATTTAGGCACCAGTCGTCCAACCAAATGTTATTGAGCTGTGGGTGGAAACTGGAAGCATCCCACTTAAACACAAGCTGGAGATGCAAACTCGAACCCATAGCCTACAGGGCTGAGGCTGACCTTTGAACTGCCAAGCCATTCTGCCCTTTCTCGCCATCACAGGGCTCCAACTGCTGCTGTGGTTCTGTATGTTACAAAAAAACATCCGGCAGCTCACTGGATCCAGCAGAGCGTAATAATCAGCACCTTGGCATAATGTCGCAAATGCATTTTTAATTTCTCAGATAGCAGGGATTGTTTGGTGCGCGATTGTTTTTGTCGTTGTTTTCCCGCCGCAGCAGAGCGCTCCTTTAGAGCAGGAGGCTGTGAATGGAATGGCTCACAAGCTTTGCAAATGCTTTCAGGTGTCTACAACTTCTGTGGATTAGTGTATGGTTTGCATGGTTAGGTTAGGTATTGTTGGGGTGGGATAGCATAGGGTAGGGCAGTGTTTCTCAGCCCAGTCCCCGGGGAACCCTGGACAGTCCACATTTTTGGTCCCTCCCAGCTCCCAGCCAGTCAGGAACACGGAATACCTGGTACAGGTGTGCTGGGAGCTGGGCTGCATTGCCTTTAATTTGTCGGGAGCTGGGTTCCTTGAAGACTGGGTAGGGCATGGTTGGGTGGGCCATCTGGCATACTGGGCAATTTCTTTACAATCGTGGGGCTGTGAGGAACCCCAAAATCCAAGGTCGATTTTAACCCCTGTTCACCCCTGGGGTACGGTAGTGAAAGGTATAATAGGATAGGATAAGGGTAGGGGTTGGGTAGGGTAAAGTAGGATAGGGGTGGGGTAGCATAAGGTAGGATAGGATAGGGTAGAGTAGTGTAGCATAGTATAGGATAGGGGTAGGATAGGGTTGGGTAGAGTCAGACATGACACTGTACGGTCAGGGTTGAGTAGGATAGTATGAATATGAGTACGGTGAGAGTAGTGTAGCATAGTATAGGATAGGAGTAGGATAGGGTTGGGTAGAGTCAGACAGGACACTGTACGGTTAGGGTTGGGTAGGATAGTATGAATATGAGTACGGTGAGAGTAGTGTAGCGTACGGTTGGCATGATGCCCAGATGTGGATTTATCTCATAATGCCAAAAGACAGTCGGGCCGTGAAGCCGAAAACAATGGAGTCTGGAGTGTCGCTGGGCTCGTGTCACTCTGACGCTGTCTCCCCCCGATTCGCACGCAGTACCGCGGGAGACGCGGGCCGGGCCGTTCCGCTGCATTGCCTTTAATTTGTCGAAAAGGGCCTGATACAGCGAAACAACTTTTATTTATTTGCTTGGTGAAGTCCCTGTCAGACAAACCACTGAACCTGATAGCAATTCTAACCCCCCCACCCAGTATTTATCATTTCAACTCCCGTTATATATTTGCTTTATATATTTCCTATAGTTTGGCTAAAATGCAAAGTTGTATGGATTTTTTAGAGCCATGTAATTGGATATAATGCATGTGTTAATGATATTCCACAAGAAGGAGTGGTGTTAAGTGTCCCAGTGTCACCACATGATATCGCCATTCCCGGTCTTGGGCCTGGGGAGTCACTTTATATAAGTCAAGTCAACTCAAGAGGGCTTTATTGTCATTCCATCCATATGCAGGTACACAGTGGCACAAAATAATGTTCCTGAAGTGCACCGGTGGGGGGGGGGGGTTTGCACAATGGGCAAAAAACAATAGTATGTTTCTAGCCTACTCAAGCACTTACACAGCTGACCAAGCATTATTTAAATGCTGAGTGTACTGGTTGAGCACTGGTGGAGGCTTGTCACAACCATAAGGAGCAGATCCACCTCCATCTGACCGGCCGACAGGACCGTGGGGGGGTTATTAAGCTTCAGTCACACAGACACCAATAAGGTCTAAAAACCTTGGCGACCTGGATGTCTCCTCGGCACAACTCATCTGAGATCCTCCCCAAAGATTTTCTGAGCACCATATGTGGCACGGGAGACTGTAGGACACTGTTCCTCCACCGTCGCTGTCACCGGAGGTGTCCGGGGAGCGGCACGCCGCCGCCCTGCTGGACGGTATTGACATAGCAGACAAGGTGGAAATGACCTCCGAAAAGCCATTTTGTCACCTTAGCCAAGCCGTCTCTATGAACACAGCACCTCATCATTAGCACTGGGTAAACAAATAGACGAGTCTTGGGTCAGACTAATTTTGTAACAGCAGGGGGGGTGGGGGTTATGACAGTAAAGTGACCCGGATTATGCATATAGATTTATTTCACCTGTCTCCACTGCATGTTTTGTTTCACCTCCGCTAACCCAGATAAGAGTGATAAGCAGTAACCAGGTTTGTTTGGTTTCCCTTTTTATCCATAGAGCATCAATCTCTACTTGGATTTACCCTCTTTTTCTCTATAAACCATCTATAATATAACATGACTTACCCAAACACAGGAGATAACCTAGCCTCACTGAGTAGCTGTGAAGAGTAGCTGTGTGTTTGCAATGGCGGAGTTTAAGGTAACACCTTTTTCTGCACGGACAGCTAGCTCAGTTTGTTGGGGCGAACTGACTGCAGAACAGTTTTCAGCGCTGGATCTCAGCAGGCTGTAAATCGTAGAGGTTCTTGGTCAACCTATAAGCACGCCACGCTCCACTAAACTAACAACTGCAGCAATTCAACCAGATTCACTCGTCTCTTGGTCTGCCGTTAAAATACTGAAGTCAAATGCTTAAATGTCTTTCATTCTTAATAGCTTGAGAAAATGCTCCATCTATCCCTTCCTCAACCACTTACCCTGTTCAGGGTTGCAGGGGGGGGGGGGGGGGGGGCTGGTGACCAAGCAGCAAAGGGTACAATGAGGTACAACCTGGTGCTTAAAAAAATATGTTTCCTTACAATACTTTATGGAATAATTTTACATTGCTGACGGACAGTTGTTTTATACACGGACTTGTAAGTCACTTTCATGTCAGTCACCTTAAGATCGGTTAACTTTCTGCTCCAGTATCTGTGACTTGGATTCATCCTGTTCCACGAAGACCAAGTACCTCTCTTACGTTCATTCTGCTCTTCACTCCGACGTAAAAGTTCAGCCTATTAGTGACCTATTTCTGACTTCCTGTCATTTTAACAGAGCACTCCTAGGCTTTGTCAAATTACCGGCGGCTAATTTGCCGTGACATTTAGCCGTTGCCGGCCCGGGTGCCATCGGACGGGCCTGGGGCTTTCGGGGTCTTTGCAGTGCACCCTGAATTTGGGCCAGCCGGGTCAGCTCCACCGAGAAAGGGACACAACGCTATTGTGATAATGTTTACTTTTCCACTAAAGAGCAGCACACTCCGGCGTGTGTATTTTTGTCAAACGCCCCCCACCCCCCCGAGGCAGGAAGGTCCCTCCGGTAGCGTGCGGCTCGTAATAAACGGAGGACACTGTGAGGTAATACGATTACGGGAAACAACTGTGCATTAGCATCGCTCATTAACACCTGGCAAAGGCAAACGGAGATGGGCGGCTGCCATCTGTCTTTGGTAAGATGAATAAAACACTCCTTTATGTGAGGCTGTCAGGGGTGTCTGAGGCAAATCGCTGCAACCTCCATCCTACCTATTTCCAGTAAATCTGTAATGGACACTAATGGGAGTGAACTGCATGGTATAGAAAATGTAGGGTATGTTACTACCGCAAAACATTAGGCCAGTTCAGCTGCCCAAAAATAAAATTTTAACCCAGTGCTGCCGCAATTCTGCTGGGAAATGTTCTGGGAAATTCCTCGAGCGTTACGCCGTGACACAGTGGCATTAGAGGAGCTTAGGTTCCAAGCGGCATGAAGGGGCTTCCTCTAAGTGACATAAATACACACAGAATAATACTGAGAGTAAAGTTACGAGGTCACAACCTAGACCCTCATAAATGGATGGGTGGGATGGAATGTGTACCTGGCAAAAAATAATATCCCAAATGAAGACAATAGAACATAATTAGCTATGATCCCCTGAGCCACTGTTTGAAGACATTCAACACATCCCTTTTGTAACTAAAAAATTTAAACTGCAGATATTTTTTATTCCCCAGTCCATCACAGGGCACATACACATACTCACTCATTATGGGTGATGTAGTAATGCCAGGTAGTGTTTAAGTCTCTCTTTGGACTGAGGGGAAACCAGCAGAATGCTGGAAGAACATACAGCAGAGGTGGGATTCGAACCCATAACACTGGTGTGAGGCTACAGTTCTACCCAAGGAAAACAGGATGTCCATTCAAGTCTCGCCCAACGATCATATAGCAGTTGTTTCCTTTGTTAAAAGTTAGTTTCCACAGATGAAAATGCTGCCCTGGGTCTTAACAGCCACATTTGTCTTTTTTATTTTCCTGCACGATGTGATTTATGATATTACTTCGTGTTATTAAATGGAAATAAGTAAATAAAAGAACGGAGTCGCTGACTGCTGGCAATTGCCCACCGTAAGCAAGAACTGGTTTACATCGGAACCTGAAATAGGAACTTTTTTATATAATAGAACAATAAATCACAAGTGAAATCAAATACGCGAGCGCTTTTTGAACGGACAGTTCTGGAACCATAAGACGGCAAGGTGTTTGAAGCATAAGAGCCTTTGATGCAAAGGAGATGCCGACTTGAAACTACTTTGAGAGACTTTCGTGAGAGTTTCCCCGGATGCCCATATGTGCCCGGGAATCAATATGTTTACACGCGTCGAATCAGCTGAAGGGCCGGGATTATCTCTGCGGAGGCTGCCAGCAGGACCTGGATGATATGACTCAGGGGTGATTTGATACTAAGGCGCCATCCATGGTGCCCCCCCCCCCCCAAAGTGGAACACATGAAAGAATAGCCACATCAGTGTTAAAATAGCATCAATATCTGGAGGGAATTAACATAATCTCGCAGCAGCCTGTGAAGTCCGCTCACACCCCCCACCCCCCTTCAGGCGATTGAATGTACCACCTTGACATGGCGGGGGGTCTGGTCTGTGCCTCAGCCACAGATACCCCCGGGAGGGGGGCGGGGGCAGAGCTGAGCACGCTCCACATCAGGGCTGCATTTATTACCCCAAAGTCTGTTTCCACCCAGTTCTGTTCCCTGCAGCATCAGCCCGTGCACCTTGGACCAGGTGCGGCGGCGGGCGGGGGGGGGGGGGGGGGGGGGGGGGGGGGGGGGGGGGGGGGGGGGGGGGGGGGGGGGGGGGGGGGGG